>JAPTYQ010000008.1:17295348-17316714 GCA_029814465.1 Ostorhinchus cyanosoma
AAAAAACAGAGGAACTCTGTGAGAAGAACGCTTTTTCACATCACTGTATGTTACCTGAAAGATGTCATATTTGCTGCCAATAATGAGCAGAGGAAGAGGAAAAGGACTGATCAGCTCTCTGTCCTGTTGATGTAGATAGAGATCGAAAAAAATCACTCACAAGACACACATCTTACTTAGATGAGCTAAGAAAGGCCAGTGAAATGAAACCCTTCAAATCTCAAAATTTGTAAATAAACAGAGGATTATGTGAAAAAATGTGCAGTTTTTATTTAAAAGTACTTACAGGATAGTCTTTTGGCAAGACACGAGCAGTTGTGTGCATAGATGGCTGGTGTTTTGCACCAGCTTTTGCCTTCTCCATTTGCTGTGCCTGGTGAGAGGCTTTCTCTGCCTGAGCTTGTGCTGCCTGCAGTAATTTGTCCATGGTTCCCCACAGAGCGTTAGGCTTCGAAAGGTCCAAGATCAGGATGACAGAGAGAGACCTGCAAACAACTATTATCAACTTTGTACAGTGGCAATCTTATACATTACATAGAGGATCATTGTTTATATTTTACCACATATTGAATGAATTACATTATTGATGCATGTTTTAGTGTAAAACCTCAAATGTATCGTATGTTAGTGACATACTTGATGCTGTTAGGAGTGATGGGGATCTGGACCAGGTCTGACAAGGAGGTGCCACCACCCAGCTCCCATAGGTGAGCGATGTCTTTGGGCTGGAAAAAAAATACACTGGTGTCAAGGTCTTATTCATTAGAAATGATCTATTATTGACAACAATAAAAATACATACATTTGTAGAAGAGGCTTCATTTCAACCATTCGAACTGCAGACCCAGGAGTTTAACCAATTTTGTAGCTCTTTACACTTTTTACCTGGTTCCTTTCCATCAATATACATGGAGATATCTCTTTATTTATTTTACTTGAAAACTCCAATAAATTCTGCATCTACGAGGTCCTTACTGTGTTGTGTCCACGGGCTCGTCTGCCGAAAGTATACTCCAGAGCCAGAGTCGGTTTAGCCGGTTCATCCCTAGAGAATACAGAACACCACCTGTCAACTGTCAGGGTTAAAACCAAGTTGATTTAACGAGATGTCTGTTATTTGGATACAAGATTAAAGTTAATTTCCTGAATCCTTACCTGTCGAGGCACCTGAGGAGAATGGACGTCTTCCCCTATAAAACAGCACAAGTGCGTTTAGTTCAGCTCTCTGTATACAATTATTATATGGAGATATTTAATTTTTAGAGGCGGTGACATCGCACATAATACCAAAAATCGGAGTTAAACACACCCCTGCCTTGCTCCCCATCAGGAAGACTGTCCTGTCGCTGACCATAACTCCTCCATCCTCCTCACCGACTCCACTCTCCCGACTATGGACCTCGGCTGTAGCAAGCTCCCATAGTGTGTCAGAGCTGAGAAACGCAAGGAAAAAAATTAGAAATTTGTTAGAAAAAAATAGCATTTTGTGATATCCAAGTTTTGTGAGTATAGTCGTATAAACATAAGTATACCTTATTTTTGGCATTGCATTTGATATTTTTAGCGACGGCTCCAAAGCCAGCTAAACAAGTCAGTAAGCACTGTCGCTTTAACAGTTGCCAGAGTAACGACGCATTTTGATGACATATGAGGTACTAACGGAAGTGACGCCCAAACATGAAACTAAAAAAATAAAAATCCAAATATTTATTGAAATAGAATTAACCATACTGATAACAAATAATCAGACCGTTTACAAGCGAGTTTAAATAATGTACAAAAATGCACAGAGAAAAGTTAATAATGAAGTAAAAGAAAAAAATTAAGTACCACTCTCAACACAACCTATATTACATTTTTCATTGTTACATTTAGTTTTTGACGCTTTCACATTTTCAATAGTAGCAAAAGGTAGAGTTGAAAGGGCTTTTTTTGGGTTTGTTTTTATTTTTTATTTAAACAACATTACAAGAACAATGACAAACTCACATGAAACCATTATTTTCTTACAATTAATATAGTTTTGATGGTATATAAGCAGTCATTTAGGTTCAGCAGTGGTTTTCTGGTGTGCAGCTGAGCCCAAATTTGGGGCTTTGTGGGTCAGTCTGAGCTGAATGTTTAGTACATGTTTACTTGGGAAGTCAGGAAGTAGGCTGTGAATCTGAATGGATTTAGGTATTGTGAAGAGGTCACCTCAAAATTGGCCAGAAAATAAGAAATCACATCTGAATCCAAACCTTAGCCATTTTTGGGCTTTATCCAATGTAGCTTAGGTATTGTCTATCTTCAGCATGCCACCTCACCACCACAAACATGCAGGGGGAAACTGACACCAATCCAATTAGTTATATCTAAGCGTCCGTCTTGTGTAGCTGCGTGTGCGACAGAATTTTAGTCCCACCCACCAAATCTCGCTCCAAGGGTTTTTGAGAAGCTGGCAGCCCTGTTCTGTGTCAATCAGTTAATAACCTCTTTTACAGGCTACACTAGTGTTTATTAATATCATGGCAATAAAGACAATATGAAAGAAATAGTGATGAATAAATATAAGCATAAGTCATGTAATCCTCCACTGAATGTCTTAAAATAATGTCTTACATGTAAAAGAACAATTATGTTACAATATTTTTGTGAAATGGCCAACCTCTATCATTTTTAAATCCTATAGTTGTACAGTGCTAAAGTATCAGAGTATTTTTTAACAAACCATGACCTTGTCTCTAAGGATCTGTTTTGACAACAAATTAAACCTTTGGTGCTCAGGGAATGCTATTATTTCATAAGGACACAATGAGAACATTTTCAGTTGCAATAAAGTGTGTTTTTACTCAGGTCAGCTGAGTCATTAGGCGCAACAAAAAAGGCAGAAAATGTCCAGATTTGATGAAAAACATTTACAACACATTTAATATCATACTGTACATGGAATCATAACAGTTCCAGGTAACACGGCAATCTTATTGCAGAAGAAAAATGGGGGAAAAAAAAAAGCTGAGATCTTCAGTGAAGCACAAGCAAGCATTTTTCTCTGTAGTGACCACAGGCTTCAAGATGATGAGCGAGAAAAGCTGCACATGTTGTTAAATGAGCGCCACTGATTGATAGTCTCTCTCTTTATCATGGCAAATAACTGATACGGTCAGGACTTTTTCCTGGGCTGGTCACAATATGGTACATTTTCTAGTAGAAGACTTTCTCTGGGTCGTAGCACTGTTAAAAAATAACACACACACACAGATACAACATAAGTACATATAAAAGGAATACTTTAAATAATTTATGTAAGCAGACAACATCAACTCAGATGAAATGATTATGAATACTTACATAGTGTTTTCTCTCCAACATGTTCCATCTGAAGTACAGTCTCTCGCAAAACAATTTCCACATCTGAACCCATTTTGATCATCTGGAAAAGGAAAAATGTTTTATGAGCTTGCCACCATATAACACAAGAAAACATGACTATAATAATTTTACATTTATACATAAGAAAAATGTTTAAGTTTCAAATAAACAACACGCAACCAACTCCAGTGTTGGAATGCCACTAGTTATATTTACTCACATATTGTAGGTATAAGCAGTAGATGATTGAAAATAATTGCTCTATTTTTCTTATTTATAGCATATAAACTTACTTAATAAATGCAAGTAAAAGTTTTAGATTGGACACTTACCACTTTCTATATTTAATATTGACCTTTTTTTGACCGACTACATTTTTATTACATTCTGATGCATACCTTTTTAATATTTTCTTCTGAAGTTTCATTTTTGTTTTTGCGAAACTCTTCATTGATTTTTAACTTGGCAGCTTTGAAGGAAAAACAAAACAAAACGCATGTCACATTATTTGCAACAGATATCATCCAAAAAAACTGGATACACAGCAGATAGCAACACTGATGACACACCAAACTAGGACTTACCTGTCAATGCAATGTCATCATTTTTGAATACAGCCTGTCTTGTCCTGTGCAGTGCTTTAAACACTTGTAAGACCTGCATTTACAAGAAAATCCGATGTTTAGCATCTTTGTGGGTCCTTTTGATATCAAGACACACAATAATTCAGCAGAAGAGATAAATACTATACTGCTATGCACCCTTACTTCAGAAAATAAATTAATCTCCTTAGATCCAGATATGAGTTGTTTGACTACATTTGGGGAGTTTTAGAGATGTATTTTAAAAAAGCTGTCCACTGCAGAGAACATTCATTAAAAAAAGAAAATTATAAATGTAGGCTACCTAAAAAAAAATTGTCCCATCATGCTGTTTTCACTCAAGATGCTTTTTATGCGAAAAAAGAAACTTCTAATGTCCTAGGTCTGAGGAGGTCGAAAAGGTTAGCACAGACGTAAAACACTATAATTAAAAAAACTCATTAAATATGCAACGAAATATTGAAAATCTACACTTGTCTATAACATTTTACAAAAATGATTCCCATATTCCCCTTCCTTTAACAAAACACCACCACAGTAACAGCTGGGTACGGTAAATATTTGACATCTCCTGTTATTCAAGATGAGCAGTTGAAACATTAAAATATCTCCAAACAAGGCCATAAACTTGTGAAAACGAAAAGTTGTTAAAATTAATGTTTGTGTGATTTAAAACGTGTAGTTACTATCCTCACCTTCAAACGAGTCCCCATGTTGACTTCTCTGCTCACTTCCGGTTTAGCTGACGTAAAAACAGCCAATCAGCGCAGACGTTGGCTGGCTCATTTTTCTGTCCAATCAGCTTCTAGTTTGATCATTCAGATCCAAAAGCAGCGACGAACTGACACTGACTGCGCCGCCAACATGGCTGATGAAATAGCGAAAGCGCAGACTGCCCAGCCGGGTGGAGACACAATATTTGGGAAAATCATACGCAAGGAGATTCCTGCAACCTTCATTCATGAAGATGATCTGGTATGTTTACAATATCTGACATAGACATGCTCTGTTGCATTACATTTACACAGCCGCATGTCTGTGTGATGACGTTAGCTAGTGCCATGCTAGCTCTGCAGGAGCTATCTGCAGAGTTATACAGCATATTATGCACACACCACCCACGGATAGCGTTTTAGGATAAAAGAACGGGTTAATAGGTCTTTAGCAGAAGTCACAGTACCCACACAACGCATAGCATTTCGCTTTTGCCGGTAATAAATCTCTAATGCTGCGAAATGTCTTAATACAGTTTTGGCATCAAACTGAGTTGGCTTTGTCCCAGTGAGGTTCATTCAACCAGAGGCACTGTTAAAGAAACATGTCCAGCTATTTCCCAATGTGTGACACCGAAGTAGAGAAGAAGGACCACTGCTTTAAACACTAAGCCTTGAAAAGAAGCTGGCACTTGACATACCCAGGAAAAGATAATAGGGAACACCCACGTCGGATTAATAATGTCTGACAGTGTGTTTATGCTCAGACATGAACTGTTTTGTCTCCACAGTACTCTACATTTAATATTCTGTGGCACAGTTGTCAGTTGCTGATTCGGGAGCAATAGTTGACTGTTGCCAGAGCTGGGACTGTAGTGCTGGTACCGTGCAGCACTGCAAGACTTGCATGCACCTGCATCTGAGCACAGACTGAGAATAGATTATCTGAGTGTTATAGCAACACACTCTGTTTTTTTTATTTTTAATTTTTTTTTAATAAATGGGACTTGTGCAGATGGTAGACTGTGATAAACCAGTTAAGTCATGCAGATCCAGTGGTTTGGCTGTTGTATATATTACAGGCCCAATAAAGTGTTGTTCTGCTGTTTCTATGACAGAATGAAGACCACAGTTAAATTTGGTTCTTTGTTTTTCAGTGTGTAGCCTTCAACGACGTCTCTCCTCAAGCTCCTACTCACATCCTTGTTGTACCAAAAAAGCCCATTGCTCAGCTATCGAAAGCAGAGGAAAGTGATGCAGCGGTAAGTGTGGTGCATCTAAACAGGTTTATAGTAGAAACTGACTTCATACCTTTTTCAGTGACGAGCACTAGATTGAACCTTTTACAGACACCTGTCAATGTTTACTATATATTTTGCTGTAACCATTTTAAATTTCCATACATTTATTGCAATACCAAATGTTTATATTTTTTATTGCAATACCAACATTTTTAGATTATATAATTAAAGAAATGTTTTTATTTGCTGTCATTCATGTCTTGCTACTTTGTTTTTCAGTTGCTGGGTCACTTGATGATTGTTGCAAAGAAGTGTGCTGAGCAGGCAGGTCTGACTAGAGGCTACAGGGTTGTCATTAATGATGGAGCTGATGGAGGCCAGTCGGTCTACCACATCCACCTACATGTCCTGGGTGGACGCCAGATGCAGTGGCCCCCTGGCTAACCGTCCACTCTTCTCTCTGGTCATCCTGCCATCAATTGTTGCTTCTGTCCACTAACAACCAGTTCTGTTTCCATGTAACCGCAGTTGTCAGTTTGTCATGTGAAACAAAAGAAAAGTCACTGAAAATCTGAAATCTGTGGATGATAATAAAATACACGTCACATCAACTTGGTTTTTCTTTTCACTCTGTTCATCACTTTGATTCATTATTTTATATTGTATGCATGACTGTGGTATTTCCCTTCCTGCCTGGAAAATGACTGTGGTATTTCCCTTCCTGCCTGGAAAACTACAAAGAAAAGCCCAAAAATAACATGCTGCTACTTATGTGAAATCAATATGCATCTTTTAGCTCTTACTACCACAAAGATAACACCTGATTAAATGAAACTAGAGAAACAAGTGAATGGCTCTGTTTTATTAACAGTAAGAAACAATTCAGATCGTTAAACAAATATAAAATACATGGAACATACACAAAATATTAAACAAAAAAATAAATAAAATGGTGTCTTTTCTTTATCTTTGTTACAAAAATGACAAAAAAAACCAAAACAAGGAACACTGGTCTGATGACAATTTAAAAAATAAACATGTACCTAGCTTTCACAGTCCCCTAATTTTAATAAAACAGTTTGGAGGAGAAAAAAAAGTTACTCAATTAGAGGCTTTGTTTGTACAGACAGAACAGTTCCAGAGAGACAAGGCAGTCACTCCTGATATCAGGCAAAGAGATATCATTTGACATTTGATGCAGCATTCAGCTGCTTTTTCACTACTTCTGTCAGAAAAAAACACCACAAACTGATGTGCAAAATAAGAATTTTTTTTTTTTTTAAAAAAGAACTACATCTGTTTTCTTTTAACCAATGCCCTTCTGTAGTCAAACTGGGCACTTAGAGGCATTGAAAGACATTGTACAGTACAGTATCAAGAGAAAGAAATGTACATGTATCGTGGTACCTAAATTCACTATTGCAATAGCATCTAAGTACTAATACACTGTCTTTTAAGTAATCTTACTCTAGAACACAGACTATAAGTGGAACAAAGAGTCAGAAAAAAATGGTTCCTCCCTAACTAGAAAAGCAGCAAAGTCAATGAGAAGAGGTTAACTGTACTGTCTGCAGTCCTGCAGTAATACGCTGGTATCGCCCCCCAGTGGAAAGACCAATGAAGAGGTCAGTTATATACATTAATAATGAGCTAAAATTGGTTTAATAGGTGTGCAGATGGGGATGGGGCTTATTTTCATAGACCTGTGCATAAATAGTGATTGATTCTGCTCAGAGTTACATTTTTATCTCTGAACTACATTTTTGAAATGGACTCCAGCAGCTTTTTCACGTTCAGGTTCATGTGCAGTGGTAGTAAGTAGTAGTAACAACAGATCCCCAATATGATACTAAAATGCAGACTTATGAGTGATTTCATTAAAAGCTGCAGCAAAGATCTACAGTATCTACAAGAGTATATCAGTATCTAAATATTATCAAAAAACATATTTTCTTTGTTGTTGCTACTTCAAAAAAAATGCCAATTGGAAATCATAGGACACTTGAGTGAATCTACTGTAGCATGAAGCTACCGGCACTGATAAGCCTCTCATGAGCCACGTCACATGGACCAAAGAGCCATGGAGGTATGGCATTAAAAGTCAAACAAGTGTGTGTAATAAAAACGTGTTTTGGATCTTTGATTTGTTGACATTCATAGATACAGGTGAACTGCACAGGAAGGTATGGTGTCGCATAGATTCCAAGCAAAAACATGGAAGATGATTATTTGACACAGGTTTGAACTGTTGCACAACAGATCAAATGGAAAAGAAATGATGAGTATTGTTGGAGAATGACAATAACAAACATGTTAACTTTGGAAACTGATGCTTTGAATGGAGACTGAAAATGATCATTGGTTTCCCACAGGCTGTTACTAGTGTGTGAAATGAGAATTACCATTCAATATCAGCAAGATCATCACAACATCCAGGAAGAGAGCACTAATCTTTGTCTTGTACATGCTACTGAAGTGAAAAACCTCACTTTTTCTACTACCAAGACAAAAAGGAAAGGAAAAAACAACTTAAGACGATGAATACGTAGAAGCACAGAGAAGGGGAGGCACTACAAATTCATTTTAACATGGTCAGTTTGAAAGATGGATCAATGGACGGACAGCTGCCAGGCCAAAGGTAAAGATGAAGAGCTATGAAATATATAAAACTCCTGCAATTCTGCTTATTTACTGAAATAATTCTAAATGTTTCAGGCTTGTCTGTTCATCAGGTTGTTTTCTTAAGGCTGCTGTAATATTCTCTGTTCTGTGTAAGAGCAAATAAATTATTGCAAAGTATTTTATCATTATTGTATTGTATTTTATCATTACTGTACTGTATTTTATCATTATGTAAATAGAACATCTTTTTGAAAGTGTTATTTTACAATGCATTCTGGGTTTTTTTACTGTGTAAAGGTGTTGTATACATCTCCAAAGCTATGAGTTCTGTTATTCATTGAATGGTTAAGTGGGTTACAGAGCTACAACTCAGAATGTGTTTTAAGGCATGTCCTTTGCAAAATAGGGTCCAGACACATAGAGAAGGCAAGATAAAACTGTAGGAGAGAAGAAACTGAACAACCATGGAGGTCTGGCCAATGAGAAAGCAGCAGGGTAATCCTCAGTCCACTGGTTGGCCATTAAGCACAGTTTGACATGTAGGTATGATGACGGTGTGAAAACTTTCATGTGTAAATTTTCATTCAAGATAGTATAATGATCCATAGTTTCTGTTTAAACCGGTGGTGTGTAAAGGTGAGTTGCAGCAGTTCATTGCAGGCCAGGTCTGGCATTTTGCTGAAGTTAATTTTCTTAGACATGTTTGCTTCACCTCATAAAATCAGGAAAATGGCAACTGTTCAGGAAATAAAATAAAAGTGGTTAAATGTTCCTACTCTTGTCCCCTTTTTATCAATGCTGATCACCAGGCACCTGTACTGCCATCCTGTTTATTCACGTAGAATTCATTAATGAAATAGTTTTCACTTCCGTTTACTTCTGTGCTATGGCCTCTTCTCCTCTTGGCCGCATGCGGCTAAAGGACAGTCCTCCAACTCCTGGTAACCCCAGACTCAAACCGGAGTCTCGTGTTGTTTCTTCCGAGTTTGGAGAGGAAGCCTGAGCCTTGGTGGAGGCTGCGGATCCTCCAGGCCCAGGAAGGATTTCCGGCAGCGGTTCTTTGGCAGTCGGCTGGGATCCAGGGCTGATGGCAGAGATGGTGGTTTTGGCGCTTTGAGGCTTGGTCGGGGTTGTAGGGCTGGTCAAACCAAGATTGGCGAGGGCATCCAGAGTCCCATCTGGATCTACCATCACATTGATGACTGAAAAGAAGCAAGAGAGGGAAAAATACAGGTAAAATAAGGTGATTGGGGTGACGTATCAAGGGTTTGTGTCCAGGATTGTTATAATACATAAAAGCTAAGACAATAAACAAAACTAGCAGTAAAAATTATGTCAACTAATATTAAAAACAAATACTAAATATAAACTAAAAACAAAAATGAAAGAGAACTGATCCAAAAAATTTAAATTCAGCTATCAGCCTCTCCTACTGGGTGAACAATCTCTGAGAAATCGGTTGGACAAAAATCTCGGACGGACAGGGGTATAATAAAACTAAATGGAACAACACTGGAATCAAATAAACAAACTGAAACCTAATATAACTGGAGTTAACACAAAAGGGCATGTCTGTTCTATCTTTAAGTATGCAGCAATGCCAGCCCAACTTCACAAAAGACTCAGATTATTCAAGTGTTATCTACTCAGGTAAGAATCCATTTGCTGTTACAAGGCAACTAGAAATGCTAAAAACATCTTGCACTTTACCTTGAAGCTGCTTTTCCACTCGCTTCAGTTCAAGCAGAATTGCTGAAAATTCCTGCAAAACACAAGAAAATGGTAACTATTAGCTCTTGGCCTCTGAGTTGCTTTCTTTGTCATTAAAGAGACTGCAGGTGTTCGGTACCTTATTGGAGGATTTTAGCAGTGGCATGTCACTGTCTGATTTCAGCTTACTCTCAATGTCATCCCAGTTCCTGTCCTTATCCTTGAACAATATCCTAGAGAACACATTCATAGTACATACTCATTAACAATGACACTGACTATGAACACACAATCATTACAATATGCAATATAATACTCAGAATTTCAAAGCATAATTACCTGATTTTTCCTGCTGTTTTGTCAACAGAGTGTCTAATCTTGGTGGAGAGCTGGGAAACTGAGGTGAGGAGGAGGCTGTCCAACACCGCCTAGACAAATGAAAAGATGAATAAATTGTGACAAGTGATAAAACCCAAACAGCAATTTTTGATGTCATCGTTTGACAAGTACTAATTTAGATTTTGTGTTCGCTGTGTTAGCTCTCACCTCCTCTCGGTTCCAGGTGCGTCTCCTCAGAGCTCGAGGCTCCAGACTGTCAGGGGCACGGGGGCGGTGCTCCACTGGCTTGCCATTGATCTCTGGAGGCTTATTGGTTGAAATCACAGGAGGGATCTTCCTGAAGTTGAGGCTCTCGTCAAACACTCGATCTACCAGCTGACCAAAAACAATGACAATAGAGGTACAGAGGAGATATTCAAAACTTGCTACAGCTGCTTCTTTTCAGTAAAAAGTTAAGATTTGTCATGAGTGAATTTATTTATTTTAATCTTGTAAGATTAAAATTAGATCAGTTCATAATGACAGTAAGGATGAATTAATAAATAAATGAAAGTAAAGCAGAAGCAGTAATGTGCGTGCCTTTCACAGCAGATAAAGTTAAAAAGCACAGAGGAAAAGTTAGCCATTTTCTATCTGAGCAACACATGAGGTGAGGCAAAGTAGCAATGGAAGTACACACAGTAATGAAAGATCAAAAGAGGAAAAACTGGCACCTGTCTCATGCTCTCCTGTATGTCCGGCTGCGTAGGACGTGCAGAGCCTACCTCTTCACGGGTGTCAATGGCTGATCCCGGGGTGGTGGCAGCGGTGCTGACGGTGGTGCTGGGTGCTGTGCCAGATGAGCTGACTGAGTCGATCTCACCGGCCACATCGTGGATTTCGCGAGCCAAGATAGCCAGATCCTTTGCCAGGTCCTGGCTGATCCTGCGCACACAGGGGAATAACCTGTTAACCATCAGACAGGGTGTTTTAAGACTCAGGAGAGATGCACACATGCAACATGCACAGATACACAACAGCATTCATGTATAGGTATAAAGAATGACTTAAGCTATATAAGGCACATACATTATATGCTTATTTCTTTACATGTAGACTGGTTAATTGAAACAAAGTTTGAAGGATAAAGCATTTTTTGTACATATTATCAATGTCTGATAGATATGTTGTTTATTTAGTCACATAATGTCAGCAGTTACTATGTTTACATGCACACTAATACTGCACTATTATTACAAAGGACAGGTTTGTCCTAAATATGTTATGATTATGTTGACAGCACATTCTATTTGGGTATTCCCATGTATGCCCATAAAAGGACTGCATTTCTGGAAGATGAAACTTATAAACATCACAAATATCACAAAGGCTTAAACCTGTAAGGAGTGACAGAATAAAACTTTATCGAAAAACTTAAAAAACTACTATTAGTTGAATGTTAGGCCATGCACATGGGATGCATGCAGACCTTTTGGGGAAAAGGGCAAAACAGAATATTTTGTATATATAAACATAGTAATGTTATAGTCTTAGCAATACAAAAGTTGAAAAGATACACATTTAAAACTCCTTGCATATAATCAATTATTATTTTCAACTCCTTCCTACAGTAACAGATCAATGTGTATAATTAATTCAAGATCAATACCTGGCTATCTCTTCACTGTGTGCTGTCCAGTCCCTGATGTATTCCTCTTGCTCTTTCATGCGATGTTTGAGTCCCACTCCACCCGGACCTGGCACCAGACTGGAACCTGGGCTTGCTGTGGTGTTGAGCTTTGAACTGCGATGTGGCACCAAGTGATGGGGACGGAGGTGTGTGCGTCCTCCATGTTTTGGAGAATTTCTGTTGGAGCCAAATTCCTCCTCGGAGGTGGAGCCATACTCTGGCGGCAGACGTCTCCACCGGCTGCTACTGGACACTGTAATGGGAGAATTATGATTAGCTTTTCAGTATATCCAGACATTATTCCATTAAGACATTTGTCATTAATGAAGTTAATAGATGAGCTTGTGAATATGAGAGGCTTTGTTACAGAACCAGCCCACACATCCTGCAGAAAGTTCAAATCAAGTAGAATTAATTCTGTATTTTAGATAAAACTTTATACATAAAAAGTAAAGTAAAAAGGTGGCTAAGAATAACGTTAAAAGCAACAAACACAGCAGAAAACAAGAGCCCAGCTCAAAAGCCAACAAAAGCATCCAACAAGATTTCAAGACCTAAACAAAGCCAGGAGTGTTAAATCACTTCAAAATGGTCACATATCAATGACTCTGATGTTGCCATATGGATGTAGCTACACTGAGATGAGACAACAGCATGATCAATCAGTCTCTGAAAAGGTTAGGACATGATTACATATTACCACTAGGTGGAGCAATGTCCCAAAAACTCAGAGAATGATTAAGTGACTGGGTCTACATCACAGCATCACTTGGATGGCTAATGGAGTTAACACTGCAACATATGCTAGAGCTGGGTCACTGTTTATAATTTTATCAAATGTCTTCTATTTCACCAAGCATGAACATTTTAACTGGAGCTAGTTTACACCTATGAGGTACAGCTCTTAAATCCTTCAGTTATTACCAAATCTGCTTGGGTTCTGATTGTCTGCATTGTGGTGACCCAGGTCTGACACACACAAAACACACAAACACAAATCCTCTAAGGCTCTACTGTTGTTGTACAGTACCCAGCAGCTCTTCCTCTGCAGCACCGCCCTCAGGATCGGGCTGAGAGCTCTCTGGATGATGAAAACCAATGCACAAGTTGATCACAACACAGTGAGAATGTTCACAGACAATGGCACACAATGAAGGATGTAATGGCATTCAAAGATATGTCTGAATGGAATTCTTGCACTACGTGACATTTTTCAATTATAGACAGATATAGAGAACAGTAAGGCAGTACAAGAGGACAACTTACATTGTGTGATGATAGAAAATGTAATTTCATATCACACAAATACTGAATTGTGTTAAAAAGTACACTCTTTAAAGAGATAATTTTTCATCATTTAGATATTACATCGCATGTCTTCCATACGTCAAGTGTTGCATAAAGGAAGCACAAGGACATGAAGTGATCATGGCACAGGGTTACTCTAAGACAAAATGAGATAATCTACCTAAAATGAGAGCTAGAGCTGACCAGAAAACTACTTTATTTTATATGACAATATTTATTTAGTGAGGGAAGTATTAATCTAATTTATAGTCAAATTCCCACAGTTCTACTGTATTATACATTCAATTTTGATATTCATGTTTTAGACCTGTACATACATTGTTGCTCCTACAGTTGAAAAAAGGTTTTTTAATTTATGGTTTTAAGCCTTTCTCAATTTCTTTTAAGCTTCTTACCAATAATAATTGTTATTGTGTTTAATTGTTTATTGTGTATCATGCATGTGTTTTATATTGTTTGGCCTTTGTATGGCTGCTACCTTGGCCAGGTCTCCCTTGCAAAAGAGATTTCTGACCTCAGTGGGAATTCCTGGTTAAATAAAGGTAAAATAAAAATAAAATAAAAATAATATTCTACATGGTTTATTGAAAAATTGCACAAAGGTTCTGCATAAAATGGAAAAAAATCTGTTCATGGCTGTCTTTGTCTTGTTTTTTAATAAACTTACAAAAATGGGTCTATCCATCTATGCACTCACCTGTGGGGGAACAGTATCCTGCTGTAGTGGTTTTAGTCTTGACTTCATTCAGTTTAGATACGCTGTTGGCCCTCATTCTGGGTGACAGTCTGTTCTCCGTTGGAGTTGAAGAGCGCAAGCCCAGACGCAGAGCAGTCTCAGTTGACAGGCGGGGTGAAGAGGTGGAGCTCCGGGTCACTGTACACTCTGAGTCACTACGGGCGGAGATGGAGCCCAGGCGGTTCCTACGAGGCTGAGCCAACATATCCAATCGTGACATCCCTTTCCGACCAGATGGTGGTTTAGACGTGGAGCTGGTAGTGGACACCTCAGAAGCCACGGACACCCTGTCTGCATCAGCCAGGTCTGTATCTGATGTATCCCCCAGCCGTGCACGACGGAGCAGAGATGCTCTTGTGGGTCGAGGCTGAGGCAGTGAGGCCTGCTTGTTCAGGGAGGAGGTTGTGGCTGCCTGGAGAGTACGACTGGATTTAGAACTACTTGTGGAGGTCTTAGTAGACCTGCCATCAAGTTTGGAATGAACATCATCTGTGTGACCACGTCCATGTGCTGAGTGCCCTAAACCGGGTCCAGAGTAAGTCTCCTGGTCTGAGGAGAGGATGTCAGAGATGGGGAAGGAAGATGTCTGGTCATCATCAGTGAGATCCAAGGATGGCTGACGTGCTCTGGAGGAGGCAGAGGATGGCTGGACAGAGCGACGTGCATCACTGCGACTTGTTGCTTCCGTAGTCCTGCTCTTAGTCTTCCTCTCTAGTCGTTCACGGGCACTGGTATTAGTGACACTTGTTTTAGAGGTTGTGCTCATGTTGCTTTTCTCACGATGCATGCTGCTGAAGGAGCGTCTTTTTTGTACACCACCAGCTGTTGCTTTCCGTTCTGCCTCACCAGTCACCTGACTGGCTGTACTGGCCGTGTCCACATCTGATTCAGGAGAAATTGAGTCAGTCCGAGTGGGAAAACCTGATCCCTGAGAGGTGATGCCATGTTTACTGCTTTTCTGATCTAGTTTGTTTTCATCTCTTAGTTTGGCCTCTAGGAATGCCATGACAGCTTCAGTGTCCTTCAACAGAGTAGCAGTATCCATACTGCCTACAGAGTCACTGCGCTCACGGCCATTGCCACCTCTATTGATGCGTGGGATGAGCTCTGCTGGAACATTACCACTGGGCTTCTCAATCGTGAAGCTGCCCTGACGCACAAGAGGCTTTCCAGACTTCTCCCCTGTTTCCCCACCTCCTCCCTTCTTCTCCTCTGACCTCTTACGCCGCTCAGTACTGCCAGCAGTCCGTTGAGGAGGTTTGGCTGGAGAAGAGGTGGAGCCTTGTTTCCGTTTACTGGTCATCTCACCGTCTTCCATGGGAGTCAAAGACTCCCCGTCTCCTTTGTTCTCTTTTTCTTGGGGTTCAGTGTCCTGTTTCTCCCCAATTTCAGACCTCAGTCCCAGAGCTTTGGTAGTGGATTTAGTCTGAGAGTCATCCACAGGGAGCTGGGGGAGGGTCCTGCGCTTACGATCAGTCAAACTGGAGGATGATTCACCTCTGCTGAGAGATACACCTGATTCAAAGGCATCAGCTCCTGCAAACCGAAGACAAGGTCACTTCAGACTTTATACTAATTACAAGGTAACTATACTAAAGAGCTACTATGTACTATACTATACTATTTATGTCTACTCATTATCTGACTCATATGACCATGCACCTCTCTCTTTGTGAAGGAAGGTGGCTGTCTCTGCTCCTGAGCCCTCTGGGTCTGTCCTGGTGTGATTGGCAGCTAGACTGGCCCACTGAGAAACCCAGCTCGAGTCACCGGGAAGAGCCTGAGGGCACGCAAGAATGGGGACAATAACAAAGCAGAAAACCGGAAAACAAATTCTGGTCATGTCAAAAAGAGCATTTAGGTTCTGTATTAATGTAAAGAGCAAATGATAAGAGGACTTGACATTTATCTGATTATCTCAAAGCCACCACACTATATGACACAGAGGATGATGAAAATGATTTAATTATGGATTAAGGATGTTTGTGTAAAGACAAGTTCCTTTATTTGTATTTTTTAGCTTATGTTTTTATTAAGCTGCTTCTCAGCCTAACTCATCCATCAATTAGAATTTGAAAATTTATGTTGATGAATTTAATTGACATCAAAATGATATCACAAGAAGTTTTCAGAAAAACAAAAATAATTATTCCTCATTTTAGCAAAAGAAAGACATGCTTTGATAGAAAGACAGCCATAGCCTGTGTGTCCCCTCCCCTTTAAAATCATAAACTGCCTCAAGGGCTGAGGGTGTTCATCTCTTCATCCTAGCATGATCTAGGTCAATCTCTGAGAGGACTACCCTACTGTCAAGAAATGGATAGGGAAGTAGTACAGACAAGCCATGAAAGTGACTGTGACTCCCATAATGAACCTCAACCATAAATCATGCTCTACCGTTAGTACACGACATTCTATTACAATGGAGAGGTAGCATTTGTCATGTTAACACCAGATAAATCAAACTAAACAAACAAAAATTAGATGATCTTTAAGTGAGATCACATACAATGGTAATGGTAAGTGTATGGCTGGATAAACGGTAAAGAGACACAGACAAACCAATGATTAACAGAAAAAACACAAATGTGAAGTTTCTTTTTTTTTTTTTTTACCTCTTTCCCTGTCTCTCCTGTCTCCTTTCCCCCCCTTTCTCCTTTCAAGTCTGACAGAACGGAGGAGTCCTGGTTCTGCTGCACGCCAAACACCTAGAAATACGTTCACAGTGAATGAGTTAGGGTTAAATATTAAATCTACAAATGTATTATGACTATGTATTGAAATTTTGATAACTTTCCCCTTACATATGAAAAACTTGTATCAAACTAATTAGCTTTTATTACTGCAGGGTACTTCAGCATTTCCTTTCATGATACAAAAACATTTCATGCAATGCCCTCATCATATTTAAACATCATTATATTATTCTACAAGTCTCTGATTGAACAAAAGAGAAAGCAAACAAAAAACGTTAAATTAACACACCAATATGCACTACGTAGTTGAGTACCATGGCAACAAATTGCTGTCACATGCACACATGCGTACACGCACGCACACGCACAAACGCGTGCACTCACACATACACAAACACACACACACACACACACACACACACACACACACACACACACACACACACACACACACACACACGACTATTTACAAAAGGGAAAGAGACAGACTGTGAGCAATGTGCCAATTAGTGTGTCAGCTAATTGCAGGAATTAGCATAACAACACTTCCACTTTTGAGTATAATATACATCGATTAAATGGTCTAGAAACACCCAGCTTCACTGTTTCTCCACCAGTTACACCTGAACAACACTAAATGATGTGTGCCACTGTAAGATGCCATTTGGTAAACCACTGCTGTGAGTTATGTTTGCATAGTTATCTTTGTAAGCCACAGTTTTACTTCCAAAAATAACTGCATCTGCTTCCTGTTCAAATCTGGTAGGTAGCAATTTAAAACCTGATTTCAGCCTTCTTAGAATGGTTTAATCATTGCACCCATTTACAAAAGCTTTGTTTATTTCCTACTTTAATTATCAGCAAAGCGGACAGGTTTTATTATTAAGTAAGTGCCATCTTGAAACTACCACTGAAACACACTTTGCCCTTGGAGGACTTTTCACTTTTTAAACAATGTTGTAGTATGGGATAGGAGCAGCAGTGGCAACATGACGGTGGTTTCCCTGCTTCCCTGGAGTATTGTTTAATAAAAGAGGGCAGTGCTTGATGGAGCAAAACTCTTTGGGCTATTACAGAAGCATTAGCTTCACCACAGGGACAGAGAGGATGGAGTGGTGGTCAGGGAAGGCCACTGAGAGATGATAGCATTGTTTTAGTGGCTGCAACACCAAACACTCTCAAACAGCTTGCCAACAATAAAAGTGCCAACAAAGCAGTTAATAAAGAGACTGTACTCTCTGAACTGCTTGGTCAAAATGTTCTTTTTAAAGTTACTGCAGAGTTAACTTTAAACAAAGTATTTTGCACTCTACATACTACTTTTATATGGACAAACCAGCAAGTAATAGCACTGAACACAATGTTTTTATTTTGGCAGGGGTTCATTTAAAGGATATGAATTTAAGGACCAAACTGCACATTAAATTTCAATTCAATTAAAATTTGCTGCTGCATTTAGCAGACCACAAATAAATAAGTTAATTTCATTGCCTTTTCTCACAGTAATTAGTGTCGATGTTCATGGCATATTAGAAGTGTCATCAGATTACACAAACATGATGCAGGACAACAATGTGTGCTGCTCAATGATGCAGTGCCGGGTTTAGTGGGGTGAGTAAAACTGCATATTCATTACAATTTTGTGGTGATGTTTGCATTATTGCACTTTCATATAAATGTGTTCTTTGTGGCACACTAGTTAAAAGAAAATATATTATGTCTTCCTAAAATATACTTTGCTGACATCAAAACATGAGAAAATTATGGAAAAATACAGCTCACAGTGAATCCAAATGGCTTCAGTCAACAAAGAAATAGATACAAGGGCATTGTTGTTGCTCTTAAGCACCTACCTTATCTATCATGCGCCTGGCCTCCTCCTCTTCTGGATTCCTGTTCTCCAGTTCAATAGTGTAAGTTCCCTTATCACTGTGGTCGTCCTCTGCCTCACCCCCTACTCTTCTCCCCACTATTGAGGGGTCCTCACTGGGGCTAGTGGGGCTACCTGTCGCAAGCCCAGTACTGGCTGAACTCCGACTGATACTTGGGTCCTCTGACCTCTGTTTGAGGAGCACACGGGCAGCAGTAGGGGCACCTACAGCTACTGTAGCTGGTATTGGAGCAGGAACCTTGCCTAGAGGAACCACAATGAAAGGGAGAAACATAAGTGTGTGAAAAAATATGGACAGAGCACACTGAAGTCCTTAAGAGCTCTTATCCCCTACAAAACCATATGATTATTAATGATTGATTGATGATTAATTGCAACCGCAATCAAAATGTCAGTGTGTTATATGATAATTAAAAGCGATTTAATGATCCAGTGCATGTATTGTGCATTGTGCATCCTGTTCATGATGATATTTTGGATTCTGTGACACTGAACATAGAGAAAGATCTATGTGTGAAATGTGCTAAATTAATGTCACAACATTTTTACAAAGTTTTTTTCAAGTTGTATGTTTTATATTTTCCCTGTGGACCAAGTAAGTAAACACAGAACACAGTAATTTTAACATGACATTTTCACCAATTCATTAACTAATTAATCCATTTTAAATAACACATTTGCAGAAGCTGTTAATTTGGCAGTATTATGATTTGTGAGACAATGTGTTTAGGTAGATATTACCTGAGTCTGAGGCTGTGGTAGCTGAGGTGGAAATGCTGAACACCTTAGGGTGAGATGGGGGCTGCGGGCACAGTCCTTCCCCACCAGCTCCTCCAAGCAGTGGTGCAGTCTGGGAAAATGAATATGACCGTCGTTTGCGAGGGTTTTCCTCGTCGTAGAACTCAATCATAAAGGCAGTGCGAGAGCCAGTTGTTCGGGTCCCGCTTACAGTTATGTTCCCACTTCCTGCTCCTCCTCCTCCTCCTATGTGACTGTGAGCTGCTTTCAGGCGTTCCTCGAGGGCGTGACGACGGCTGGCAAAACGCAAACCCAGTCCATTTTCTGAGTCACTTTGAGTACCATCTTCATGTTTGCTGCCTAGAAGGACACAACAATGTTTTAAGCATCCCATTAGCAGAGAATATGTAGGTCAAAAGTCCACATGACATTTAATACAGACTGCGAAAAAAAGAATTTTACTATTTCTGCTTGTAACAGAAATAAGAAATTCATAACATAACATATATAATTGTACAATAACATCATTCAATAACTGTGATGCATCACCATAGATACAATACTGTAATACAAAATTCACATGAAACCCAGTGCAGAGAACCGTATATTCTGACAGCTCACCACATCAAGAAACAAATGTTGGCAAACCATAATAACCAAAATGAACAACAAACTTGACCTGAATCATTCAACTGTCAAAACAAATCCTGAATTCACAAATGTCTGGCTTACCTACCACATTACTGCTATTTCTGCAAGTCTGGGTCCAATCATCATATCCTCTCAGTGCTAAGCAGAGGCAGACAGTGTACCACGCTAATCCAGACATGCCACCCACACTGCCCTGCCTACTTCACTGGCAGTTTGAGAGAGAAAGGGGGAGGGGAGGAGGATAGATGAGAGTGTAAAGAGGAAAAGAAGGATCTATAGTGATGTAGGAGGAGGGGAGGTGAAAAGAAAGAAAAAAGAGGAGGCAGAATGGAGGAGGAGGTCAGCGGAAGGAGGAAAAGGATAGAAGATGAGAAACAAGGGTGGCTTGATTAAGGGGAACAGAAGAGGAAACCAAATGAACAGAACTGGGAGGTTTGGGGTAGTCTTGGTTTATTGTGTAGTGTATTGCCACTACAGCTGACAGCCACTTGCACAATCAGACAGTCAGAACCAGCAAGCCAATATTCAGCCAATCAAAAGAGTGAGAGAAGGAATTGCCATGATTGCTCTTGAGGGGGGCCACTCGTAAAGTCTATTGGAGAGAAAGTGATGGTATTACCACGCACACTTAAAGGGGTGCTTTTTTCTGACACTGACAGTTCCATACATTGGTGAGAGTTCCATATAACAACTGACTGCAGTTCAATTACTGAAGTAAGTACTATGGCAGCCCTAACCCTCTAAATTATACACACGCACAGCTTAACTAAAAGTACTTAACATCACAGCACAGGATTTTTAGACACTAAACGTCTTGCATGCTGTGAGACAAATCTGAGTAAGACACACTGAGCCACCAAATTACAATACAAAGCATAATATGGGAATACTACATTTTAAATACCACAGACTAAACTACTTTCATCTTAAATGGTTTATACTATTAATGTGTAATCACTTGTACCTTCAATATTTTAAACAATGACAAACTTACATTTCCCCCTCGGGGGATCAGGAAAATATATCTTATCTTATCTTATCTTATCTTATCTTATCTTATCTTATCTTATCTTATCTTATCTTATCTTATCTGATCTGA
>JAPTYQ010000008.1:17316814-17350268 GCA_029814465.1 Ostorhinchus cyanosoma
TTCATTTGTCATTTCTTATTAAAAAGCAACAAACAGTGACTGTGCAGCGTCCAGTAGAGGAGCGTTCCAGTTGAACGTCCTGTTTTAGGATCTCACTTCAACCTTGGTCAACCTGCCAGAGGGAACGCTTTACTGGACTGGTCCTTTTGTCCCAACATAACCACTGATCCCTGTCTGAATTTCTCCTTATTGGACTAATAAAAGAATATCTTATCTGATCTGATCTGATCTTATCTTATCTTATCTTATCTTATCTTATCTTATCTTATCTTATCTTATCTTACAGACTTTGGCCTCTTCCTGTTACATATCTTCTTCTTAACAGCTTTGGCCATTGTAAACATCATTACTTCAGGCATTGCTTCAACAAACTTTCTACAAACCTTCTAGCTGCAAATATTGCCCACTTTTGATTATTCCAATGCAAGCTCAGAAGAGACTATAACTTGGATATGAATCTTAATCTCTATTTTTTCTGTCAGGGTAACCAAGTAGTGTGCAAGAGACAAATAAATTACTAGAAGTGGACTGTCAGAAGCATTAAAAGAGGAGCGCTCCCATGGCAGAATGAACTATGTCAGCTAGCCTGGGTTACAGTCCACCCACTGTGACCTGGAATTAGGCCATGTCCACACGAAATCCAATCTTTTTCTTTGTCATTTTCAAAAAAAGTGTAATCACAGAGTTGTTTCAGGCACACAACCACTGAAAACAACTAAAAATGATGTAGTACAAATGTCAGCTCTATTTGTGGTTTAATGCCCTCGCAAAAAAACTGAGAAGACAACATGGTGCATGTGCATAAAGCTTACAGACTGTATAGAAACCATACACTACAGAAGAAGAAGAAGAACAACAACAACAACAACATCAACAGCAATTCTCCACGGTAAATCCTTTGGTTGTTTGTTGCTCATTGTAATGAAAGAGCAACTGAAGAGCTTGATACAATATTTCCAATAAGCTCAATAGCTGTTGTAGCACGAGCACTACTCTGTAGTCTGTCATTGTTGTTGTTGTGAAGTGGTGTCTTGCTTCCGAGGGTGAAAGGTTAGAGAGGTGGGGCTATGACATCATTGTTTTAGAAAAGTTGTGGTTTGGTTGTAAAGACAAAGATGCAAACCCACCGTTTTCAAATCTATCCACACTGGGACCCAGTTTCAAAAAGTGGCAGTTTCAGTGACTGAAAACGCCAGTTTCCTGTGGACAAATGGCCTATCTGATACAAAACTTTTGCAGATACAACTGAAACCATCTTTGTACGGACAGGGCCTTAGTCTGTTTTGGTGTTACTTTACTCTTGTCCTCCCCATAGTCTTTATCTTGGTTATCATCTTGGCAGTTGCTGAATGAGCTGCAGTGATATACAAAGCAAAACTGCTGTATGATAAATCAATAGCAAATTACAGAACAAAAGCAACAATATGCAACGGCTTCCCAATGTAAGGAGATAATGTGCACTGATGTAATTTAGAATAATATTAATTCTGTATCTATATAGAATAAATGTACGACAGAGGTGTGGAAAATGTGATGAGTTTCTCATTTGAAATCTTAAATGATTTTATGTGTGTATTGCAGCACATGTTTTTCTACACTAGGGTATTACATTGTATTTTGCCTCTGGCACATTTCTGTATCTTCAGCTCATTTGTCACATTCTGTCATCCACCTCCTCTATCCTCTCTACATTTCATTGCTGTTTGAAATTTAATAAACCATGCAAGTCATTGAAAAAAGAAAACCACAAAAAAAGCAGTGTGTGAGGCAAGCAGTAGTATGCTACAGTAGCTTGAGCAGATCAGCAGATAAGCGGACAAAAAGAGACAGGTCTTTCATGCTGTGTCTCCCGGACAAAGGAGCTGTTGCCAGGGCCAGAGGAGAACAGAGGTGTCTGTGAGAGTCCAGTCCTCTGCCCTGCTAGCTCCGCCATGACTCACAGTGGAGCTGGCCTCCGCTGCTGCCTGCACACACACGAACATGCACACGCCCAGTCAAACTAGCACGAACACACACCTACTTTACACATACATCTGCACAAACAGATCCTCAAACACTAAACATACATAAGAGATGTACTGTCTATAAATACAACATTGACTCTTCTTATCTGTTGACATCAATTACTTTACATCAAACACAGTTCCAAAAATCTTGATACCCTTGCAGAACACACTGATGTAGCTTTTCTCAGCTTTGCACAAATTTTTAGCAATGAGACTCAAGTATGACCCCGATACAAAAACAGACTTTATCCTCTGAATCAGTGCATGTTGCAAGAAAAGAAAGACTCACCTTGATGCTTAAGGAGCAAAAGCCTCAGATTGGTTTCCTTGTCACAATTTCCTCCCCTGCACACTCCTCTAAATTACTTCTGTGTCTCTCCCCTCTCTGTCTTTTACCTCTCTGACACACCCAGAGCACATCTCACTTGTTTTCCTCACACATACTACGCCCCTGGTCTGCAAATCAGTGCTGAGCTTGTCTTAAGCACCAACACAGAGCACGCAAACACATGGTGGACTCCTATCACACAAACCCACATTCGAGCGCCGCATGCTTTACACACGCCCTGAATCTCTGCTGAAATGCGTTTCCCTCACATGTTCGTCTCCTGCAGGTTTCACACGCTCAAAATGTTCACAGCTAGTTTTTCAAAGAGTCTATTTACATACACTGTAGTCTCTTGCTTTCCCTGCAATCTCTCTCTCTCTCCACATCTGCATCACTGTTACTATAACAACTATGTACCCAAATCTGCAGTCTCCTCTTCTGCTGCCTTCTTTCTGTTTTCACTGCAGTCCAGGCAATAACCGTCTCTCTCTCCCTCTCTCTCTTTCAGTTCCCTGCCTTTCTTTGTCCCATCACCCTTCCTATTACTGCTGCAAATGCTGTTTTCAAGTCTTCCCACCATCCTCACCTTCTCATCCCTTCCTATTGCAGCTGTTACGCCTTGTGTCTTCACAGCATGAATGAAAGCTACCCACCCAACCATTTCACTGGATGTCTCTCCGTTTCTCTTTGACTTTTCTTTCTTTTCCATCCACCGGTCACAACAACTCTCTTCTACAAATTACTGAAATACTAAGACCTTGCTCATTCGGGATCAGTCAGCATTGCTCAAACACATCCCTAGAGCCATGGCTTCATTTAGTAATACTGTAGTGTCTACCACTCCTCAAATCAGATTGTCAGTTAGCATCATAATCATCAGTTAGGTGATCTACTCAGTCATCTGCCTGACATACATGTAGTCCTAGCTTCAACTAATGAATTAGCTTTCCTACCCTTCCACTTTCATCAGCTCCTGACTCTTAAGTCCCTCCCCCAGGACTGTCAGCAACATCATAAATTGCCCCCCATTTAATTAACCCATGGTCAGCATGCATGCGTGACCGGCTACAGCCTAGCTCAGCACCAATATGGACTGTTCACCTGCAGTGTGAAGCCTGAAACATTCTCACAAAAAATCCTGGCAGCAGGAGCCCAGTCAGCAATTGGCAGCTTTTGAGTAAAGGAAACAAAGGAACACAGGGAAGCATGGATCTTACAGTCACAGTGAGCAGCTTTTCCCAAGGGATGCATTTGCAACAAGCCCAAAAGTTGTAAAAAAAAAAAAAAAAAGACAATAACCCATTCAGATATTCAACTTACAGTCCAAATGCAATAAATCAAAACAAAAATAACATCTAAAGTAGTCCTTAAGTCCTTACTGTCTGATACAAAATAGTATGCTGAAAAGTATGTGCTCATCTTTAGGTAATGTTATGTTTGCACTTGGGGAGAAAGTGATCCAAGGGGGAAATAAACGACAAATGGTAGAGCCTTAAGTACTACTAATGCTAAGCCTTGTCATTGGCGGTTCAGCAGAGCAGGAGCATTTATTGGGGTTTTAATGTTTCTGTCTGCTGGCTGCTAATCCTCCAGCTGCACCAGTTCCAACAACCTCTACTATTAACAAAGAACCAACAAGTCTGCAAATAATTGGTGAAATAAATGTCTGAGACAAGATGTACACAAAAACTGCAAATTCTGAACTAGTACGATGATGATGGTGATGATGATGACGATAATGTCTCATAAGAATAACCCTACAGGAAGGAGAATGAGATATGATCCAGCCAAAGAATAAAAAAAGCAACTAAAATGACAGGTGGACTATTTATCTGTCTGGCTAGTCTTTAGTGCATTTTTACAATTATAAGAATTATTGATACTTTATAATCCATTTGGCAAGTAAATCTTTTTTGCACTCTAACTCTGATGCAGCCATTTCTCTCTGTCTGTAGCCATTACTCTGAAGCAATGTCAAGCCCAGGACACTATCTGACAGGTTACATGTCATGAGTAATAGCCTATCAAGAGCAAAACCTACTGTGTTTCAAAGGTAAGACAGCAGATATTCCCACGACTGCAATAAACATCACAGTTTTCAACACCAGCAGTCACTAATAGATGAAGGGAGCATCCCAATCCAAACATCATCCAACTGGGACTCAGATCTATCATATTACTACTTTTAAAAGCCCCTTTTTATATTCAATGCAGCTCTTGAAATAAGAGAAACACTTATTACTAGAGCACTTTTTATCTATAATCTCTCCAGTCCCCTGTAAAAACTGACAATAGATGAAACTGAAATATGACTGAATTGCATTTTCTTCTTTATATTTGTATTCTACTAAATGGCATTACCATTAAGTTTCATGTTATTCAAAATTTTGACAGCAAGAGTTTCCTTTTTTACTACCATTGTATATTATTTCCTAATATCTGCTACCAGTCTCAATCAGTAATAGAATCAGTCGACCTCTACTGACAAAGTGAAAGGGTTCTCATAAGGTCCTCATAATCAATAAACCTAAGTAAGTAAAAAGAAAGTAGCCTGTACCTTTCAGCCTTTTGAGATGGACCGGTACGTCGCTCTTGATGCTCTTGCTGTCCTCTTCTGTTGACTCGCTCCGCACCAGAGTGGGGTCGTTCTGAGCCAGCCAATCAGCCACTTTGCTCTCTGATGCCATCATGGCAGCTTGCAGTGTGCTTAAGTCTTTTCCTCCTGCTCCTCCGCTTCCCCCTCCACTTTTCTTACCACGAGATCGGTGGTGGTCAGAAGAAAACTTGGAGACATGGTCTTTGATGGTGACTTTCCCTGGGGATGTGTTGTCAAACTCTATGGTGAAGGAGGCATGACCTTGATGTGTGGAGCAGACAAGCAGTTTTATGAGTAACAGAATTGTGTGACACTTGGGTGTTAGTATTACTTGTAAGCTTGAGGGTGTTAGTGACCATGTGACATCGTTTTGTTGAAAGTTTGTGTCTCTTTGATACATTCTGACAATTCTCCCATCCTCCTTACAGCATACAATCTAAAAAGTGATTCTCTTTTTTAAGCCTTCACTGATAAAAACATTAAATATTGTAAATCTTGCTGCCACTTTACAAGTACCAAAATGTTTGTTGTGGATTTTGAAGGTGACAGATTTTAAATAAAAGTGTGTACTTCACCTGTAGTGGTGTGACCATGAGTGGCATTTCCCTCTGTGTCCTTGGTGGGAATCTCATGAATGCCGTTACTGGCCATATGACTCTCCTTGGTTGGAATATCAAAATAAGTGGAATCGTGGCCAGTGGATGCATGAAGGCCGTCCTCTTTGGCTTTTTCCGCTCGACGTGCCTCTTTGCTGTCTGAGGTTGGAAAATACATAAAACTGTTACCAAATATGTTATTTTTAACATGTGATACCAATTAAACCCCAGTGAACTTCTGTACACATATCTTCCATGGCAAAAATGACAAATGATATATGATATATGATAATATAGCTTTGAAAATAAGACAAGTTGTGATTTTATAGAAAAATACATAGTTCTATAGTACAACCTGACCTTTTTATATTCTGTCTTTAGCATATTTTTGGGGGTTTTCTGAATGTGACTTGTTTGTTTTTTGTTGTCACGAATTCAAATGCAGCTTATTAATTTGGTCATATCTTTGACTCATATTGGCACGCAAGAAAGCCCAAATAGCTTTACCAGTATCAAATTACATGTGTTTATAGGCTTCCATCTATTCTTAAACAAGTCAAAGCCATTTATTTATTAGTTAGAGGATGTGACACAAATGTGCTGCAATATCAGCGAGAGAAGTATGCAAGGATTCATTGTCAAAACCCAAGAATGAAAGGTCAAGATAGGCCCCATAAAAACCAATTCAATAATGGTCTGGTTCTGAGAAAGTCTGTCTTACCATTTATCAGAATTACTGTCTGTGTCTGGGAGAGCTTCTCTAATAATTACAATCACCGTATGGACATGCACACAAAATGCTTTCTGTTTGCTCATCTGTCTCTTTATTTTATTATACACGCATAAATGCACACAGAAATCAATGAAGTTACTGATGACCAGAAATGCTGGCAGAGCTCTTTACAACCTGCTTTAGGGAGCTCAAAAAATGGAGTGCTTATTTTATCATCTGTATGTATTAACAAACATAGCCATTGTGGGATGTGAATGTGATAAATTACACTTCTAGAAATTAGACAGGCCATCTGTTTCATGTTGGGGGATCAATGTAAAAACATATGTTAAAGCAACACCAAGAAACAGAATCGGACAATGAAGTGGCTAAAATTAACAAAACGTGTAAAAACAAGATCATTCCCCTAAAGGACTCATGAGAGCAGGATCGTTATATAAACAAACTCGTGGCTCTTCTCAGCCTCAATGTGATCAACCAATTTACTAAACTGCTATTTCTCTTTGAACTCTGATATAATAAGCAGTTGCTAAATCGAGCTCTATAAAACATTTGCAAAAACAGTGAAGGTATTAGGTACTTGAGATCATGGATATCTGTGGATTGATGTTTTAGTTACTGTAAATTTAGACATTCAATTGACAAAATAATAATGTGCACGGTCCAGATATGTTTTACAATGCAGTGTGTACACTTCCATCATCTCAGACAGATTTGCAAGTTATAAAATTTTACAACATGCAAGTATGTAACAGAAAGGACTGCATTTTTACTAGCTCCTTCCTTAAAAATGTGATGAACTGAACAGATAAAACTTCCCCTTTCTGATCAAGTAATACAGTAAGACCTTCCACTGATATCACAATGAGTCACCTGACATTTCTGGAAAACACGTAGTGATTCAGTGAAGTTAAAAGGTTCACGAATGAGGTTTATGTCTCTCATGTACAAATCATACAATTAATGATATTTAACAGGAGTTCCCAAACATTTGGAATGTAAGACTTAAAACAGAAATTTTGTGTCTCCCTGGGACAGAAACAAAAACTACATCCTGAATGAACTACATCTACTCTATAACATATCTAATTATTAACTAATTGTACACATCTACTTGTAAATGTAAATGTATATCGATGTATTTTATTACATGAGTGTAAAGCGTTTAAGTTTTTCTCACCTTATAAAATACACATACAGCACTTTTAAACAAATCTCCTTTCAGTTTCTCATCCCTTTATCAACTCTCCATTTCCTGCCTCCTATCAGAATAATAAAAACAACCCTCTTCTTCTATTTCTCTCTGAGAATTAATATGCATACTGTAGAATTATTATGTATATTGCTCTGCTGTTTTCAAATCCAAGAAAAACTGCTCCACAAGTTTGGAACAAGAAGATGTATACTACAACTGACTAAACTGCAGCTTCCAGGATTTAGTTTTTGTTGGCTTCTCTTAAAAACATGAAATACATAAAGTTTTGTTTTACGTTAATGTCTGTCATTCACCTTAAAAAATACTACAGTCTACTATAAACTAATAAATGGTGAATTAAAGATACATGTGCTCAACAAAGATAGTTCATCTGATAGAACAAAGTAAACTCACCATGTATTTCTTTCAAGCAAGTTCAACGTACGTGGATGTCAGAGTAAAACAAAGTTCATCCAAAAAGCTTCATTAGCTAAATCATCTGGTTTGAATGTAGGACTTACCAAGAATTAAAGAGTGGTTAGCTAATGATCGCTGCAGTGCAGGGTGAGAGAGTCGTCTGTTTCTACACTGTGTGAGTGTGTGTTTGTGTGCATCGGAAGGAATGGGGGAGCTGGTGCAATGGCGTAACCCAATCGGTCTGAGTGACAATACACAAGGAGGGGGGTAGGGGGCTCTGGCAACACTGCCTATTCACTGGGAAGGAGAAAAGGACGCACAAACTACACTGACACACACAGGCATGAAACAGGACACACACTCAAATGAAGTCTCCCTCCACTTCTGGTTCTCACTTCCCCTTCACAGCTATATGTGGAGTTAATAACTTATTAGAGATGATACTGAGGCTGAGTTTGTGCACTGATAAGATCCTCTTTTGATGCTACTATCTATGTAACCTACATAAACAACCCCTGGAGCATGTTGCTTCACAGAAAAAATTTAACATTGCAATACCAATTCAGCTCTTAGTCTAAAAGTCAGTTTTCCAAAAAGGGAAAATCCCTTTGACTCACCCACGTCCATGGCAGAAGTAGCCAAACCCATTTGCCTGCTGCTTAGAATGCTTTTAGGCTTTGAATCACGCTGCTGTGCTTTATTCCAAATTGACAGCCTTTTCTGATCACACTCTTAAAAGAAAAGTACTGTCCTACAGCCGGAAGGCAGTCCACAAAAACATCCCCTGGACTCGTTTAAATAGCAGAAAATTTTCTGGCTGGTGAAGACATTGTCAATGTATCCATCCAGATGTGACGAGAGATTTGAAGAGGCTTCAGTCTGCTCTAATGTGTGATTTATCCTCCCCCCGCTTTTTCTGACTACCCCTGTCCACACTAAACCAGCCTAGCAAAGAGTGATTTTATAAAGCCGAGCTGTGTTACTATTGGTTTAGCCACTAATCCTGTTACTCTGACTACCCGTCACCAGTTAGTGGGATCCCCACCAACTAAACAACAGTCACTATACACACACAGATACAACGGGGTCTGAAATGAGCCTTTGTGTCCACTTGGATGTACAGTACATTGTTCGGCACAGATGTCTAGCCTTTCCCCCTCGAACAACAACAAAGCAGAAAATCTAAAACACATTACGATATCCATAAGGATAAAGCCTCTGAGATTTAATAGGATGCATTTTAAAGATTCAGCTTGGCATTGCATTTTAAGTAAATATGGAATCACACACCAGATTTAAAAAAAAAAAGCAAAATACTTTATTTAAATGTTATTTATCACACCAGTCACTTAAAATTTCTCCTCATTGAAACAACAAACCTTCAATATGTTTTTTTCTTATCCTAAAAAAACTATTTGAAAAAGTAATAACATCATGAGTCTTACCTGAGTTGTCATGCTTTTTACTGGATGTCTTTGTTTCCTGTTTGAAAGAATTTTCATCATCTGCATCCCCATCCCCCCACCAAGACGGCTGGCCATACAGGGGGGTCCCGCGATGCAGAGCTGTAACATCCCCTGGGACAAACACATGCACACAAAAATAAATTACTCTAATACACCTCGTAGACACAGAATCAAGACAACACATTATTGCTGTTTAACCTACAGCACACAATGTGCAAAAAAGTTAATGCATATGTTACATAATAGGAAACAAACTGCCCATTGAAGGATGATGCCACAAAGTGGAGTCAGCTGCTGTTTTGTGACTGTGTCTGTATATTAATTCCCCTTTAGTGTAGTCTTGCACCACTGACCTATTTACAGAACTTCATCCAGAAAGATGGAAGCTCTATGCACACTCACACTCACAAAAAACACAGTTTAAATATAACAGGGACTTTCTACTTGCTCCTTCTGTCACTACTAGAAATATGGCCAACATGTGATGGACATCCTGTGGCTGACATTGTTTTTACTCATTCTTAAGGGCAGTAAAGTTTTGTAAATGTGACAGGAAATGTAGGAGGAGAGAGGAATGGGACAGTTTAGTAACCCTCCCTACTTAGTCCACTTCCTTTACCCTTTTTTCCTTAAATACCCTTTTTATGTGCTATATACATAGGTTGAATCACAGTATATCTAGATAATTATAGATGTTCTGTGTAATAAGCAGGGCCCTTCCTTATAAATGCTGCTGAATGCATGTTCACTATGAGGTATAATATCTGGGTGAGACCTGGTATTACTGTAACAACACAGAAAGATTACATAGTAGAACCTCTGAGAGGTGTCAGTAAAAATGTGTGACATATGGGGGATCATACTGAATAGCGTGTATATTACTTTGTAGAGATCCAAAAGTGCAAAATTAAGTGCGTGCTAGAAATTATACACAATTTTAAGAAAATAGTGTGGTATTAGAGTCTGAGGCAGTGCAATATGCCAGCACTCTGACCCTGTTATTGCTTAATCTGTGCACACAGACAAGCCCCATGTGGCCTTGTTTCAACATCTGCTGCTGAAGCAGGACCCCTGCAAGCACTGCAGCCTGCACTGATGTCAGCTAATAAAGACACCCACAGACTTGAGCCAGATTTATCGTGGTGGATGGTTAAAGCCCTTTTCACTCTCTGTGGCTGTCTACCCCCTACTGGCCTGCAATAAAATACAACACTTTATTTTCCAATCTTCTTCCTAAGGCAATTTGAAAATAACACATTTTGTTGAAAATCACTGAATACTCTGGTGTCTACACAAACTGACCAACAGGATATAAATTTAATGTATACCATGAGTATGAAATCTGGCTTCTCATTGAGATGTGTTGAGCTCCTGTAAATGCATGTGTAAATGCGTCCTGTAAAATTAATTTAACAGGTAGAGGTATAAAGTAAAATATAGTGTAAATGTATTTTACAAAATATTAAACATTGCTTTTAGTTTGGTCTGACATATATGTCAATATATAATATAATATTCAAATTATAAAATTGTAACAGGGTCATAGTGACTCTTTTTAGCTGTGTTCTAGCTTTGTCAAAATATATTGTAATGTGGGTGCTCTGTCTTCTCCCACTTCTTGCTACCAACATTAATTATCTCACTCTTTTCAAAAAATACTATAACATTATTCAAATAAGTCTGTCTCTTCTAATCTGCTGAAAAAAAGGCAGTCTAAAGTGGAAGTAAATGTTACTCTCCTGCTCCCCTGCTGTTGTAAACTGTCATGCTACACTAGTGCTAATAAACATTAACAAAGACTAAAATGTTCATTATTACAAAAATTACATGAAATTTCTTTTAAAGTAATGTGTTTGTCATTATCTGTCCTCTCACCTCCTATTCTCTCCTCTGCTTTGTGAGTGTCCACAGGTTTAGCTGACGGCTCCGTGGAGGCACTGATCCCATCCGTTGCTCTGCTCTCTGCTGGCCTCTGGGTGCCACCACTGGGTGACTTCAGCGACTTTGTAGGGGTCTTAGTGGGAGATTTGCTTGTGGTTGCAGGGGTAGCACTTTCACCATTGGATGGCTTTTTACTGAGCTGGAGTCCACTGGTGAACTTTTCATGCTAGATAAACCAAATGAAATGGACAAGGATTGAAAATAAAATAAACTAGTCTGTCATCAAACTGTAGTGAGGCACAGAATGGTTAGACCAATGTGTGTGTTTTTGGTTTAGTTTTTTTTTACCTTAAGAGCTTCCTCTGGCACAGTTAGTTCCCCTCGTACCACCGTGAACAGGTTGGTATGTGAAATAGGATGGTTAAGGAGGCACACACATTGTAAACAGATTTCCACATGTATATGTACACAAATAAAATGAAGTGTACAGATGCAAATATGGGACAAATAATAAAGAAGTGGCTCTGTAGTTATTGTGTGGGCTAAATAGATTTAGAAAGATAAAAAGGATATCATATCCAAACCTCAGCTTGTCCTCCAACTTCAGAGTGATGTACATCTGCTCTTGAATGCGGACATCATTGACAAAGGTCTGTAGAGGAAAAACAATCAACAAAAGAAATTAGATGGAAGTTAGAAATCTATATCTATTTACTCACAGTGCAGGTATGCTTTTAACATTATGCAAAAACATTATGTCTGTACATATGCAGAGGTTCAATACACAACAGAAAGCAAATGTAATACTCGAAAAGTCATCTAAAATGGTCTACAGCTGTGTGTTTGAATTGAAGTGCTGACACGAAATCTGTTTCAGATGTTATCAGGAGTTTGAAAACTTAAATTTTCTTTCCCGTCTTTTTCTCCCACACCCACTCCCTCTCTTTCACTCCTCTTTCTACTACGCAGCTTTGGGGGAGATCAGGTTTCACTGCCTAGCAAATGAAATTCAATCACACATGTACTGCAGTTGCAATAAAACATTCTTGTCTCCTGTGTTTCTCTCTAGAGAGATGAAATCCCAGCAGTTTAACAAAAAAATTGCAGTGAAACACCTTCAGTGACCAAGCTGGTGATACTGAATAAACTCAGCTTTTTACTCAAGTTGGACCTCTCCATATGCTCTGACTCAGCAACAGAAAACTTCCTCTGAATCCAACCAAAGCAAGACATGGTCAGTGACAAAGCAGGAAGTGGCTCTGACTCTGGTTTCCTCTCTGAGAGCTGGAAAGGATGTGTGGGACATGCTGCATATGTGTCTAATGTGTGAGTAGTAATCACTGCAGATGACTAATGCCATGAGGCAAATGTAGACAAGGCAGGACTTAACAGAGATAAGATGTCAAAGACTGAGATAGAGGTTATCAAAATGATGGAAAGTGAATATGTTGTTTTGACAGACCAAGCAGGTGTGTTTTCTGTGTACTGTAAAAGGCATTTTTATTATTGGGTGCAGTTAGAAGCTAAAATACAATTTATCTGAGGGCAAATGCAAATTCAAGCAATGTATAGATAATCAAAAAATAATTATGTGATTTTTTTAATGTGATGTGATTTTTTTTTTAATAATTATGTAATAATGTGATAAATTTTTGGCCTTTTTTACTTTTTGTCAATAAAGTGTTCTATTACTATGTATTTGCAAAATATGCTGTACCTGTGCACTTGCAAATGCCTGTTAAAGCATCAGAACTAACAACAAAAACAAATTAAATGCTCCTGTTTCTGATGTTAATCTATCATTTACGTGTAGACCTGTAAGTTGATTTGCATGGGATAAGAGGTTTTAAAATTGTATTTTTCTGGTGACCTTTTGGTTTGTACTGGTTCTCAAACATGCCTTTAAGTACAGATTTACATAATTAATTTTGGATTCTAATTGACTTTAGCTGTGATATAAATCTTTATTGACAAAGAAATTGATTTAGAGTAGAAAAACAGCTATTCCAATCAACTGTCAAAAAGAAGAGCTCCTAATTTTCATAGTATCGACCCCTCTATCCCCAATCTGTCTCTTGATCTTAGGATGCTTCTTTGCTTCTCTGTATCTTTCCAGCATTCAATCCTCATAATTTTTTCACCTTATTATCTCATCTCACCCTCCCCTCATCCATCATATGGCCCTCTCCTCTCTTCTTCTGTCCTCTCTTTGTTCTCTTGTCCTTTTATCTGTGTCCTGCTTTGCATATTGCATCTATGTACTCACCCCATTCAAGCTGCCCAGGTCCTTGACCTTGTGTTCATCAGTCCCAGCCTCATAGTTGATAACTGCATGCTGTTTATCCACGCTACGAGACTGCAAACAAAAAACACAAACATGAAAAATTCATTAGGTCATAATGGTAGGCTCAATGTGATTTTGGGAAGTGGTTATTGCGTGCAGATGTCGTGATGTACATTTGCAATTGTATCTACTGTGTTGAAAAGGTATCAGTTTTATAGTTCTGTTTATTGTTTCTGTGTACTCAGATGGCAGAGGATTTACGCCTGACTCTAACTCTATAATAATAACTGTTTGTCACAGGAAATAATAAAACATAATACATTTATGTGTAGCTTTGTCAAACTGTACAATGTTAAAAATGCGTGGTAGTATAAGAATCTAAGGTCAGGAATGCAACTCACTGTTAAGTCATAATATAAGGACAGTCTCACAAAATATCATGTGATTCTAATCATATCAGCAGACATTTCAAAGTATCTTACACTGAACACAGTTATGCACTGTATCACACACACTACAGTCATACAAAGGAGAACGGTACTGAAATAAGGTCTTGAGGTGAATTTATTGATTTTCTGGGTACTCTAGATAACCATCAGCTGTTTAGAGGTTAAATGTTTCCAGCAAAAAACACCTTGACTAAGGCATCTACGTGTTTAAACAATGCACCAATGTCTCAGTTTTTTTCAGACATATCTAGAGGTATGCATTGCCTTATAGATGAGGAATGCAGCTACAGCCTCCTAAAGTCTGTCAGAATACCTTTCAGATAAAGCATACCAATAAAATACAAAAACAATAACTCAATGATGAGGCCTCTGATGATTCAAAGACTTGTTGGCCTGTTGTGGCTTCTTTCATGATGTATAATTAACTGGCTATTTTAAAAAGTAAACTGGCATTAGTTTATTTTTAAGTGCATTAAACTATGCTCAGGTATAAATACACCATAGATATACAGATAAAGCTTGACTATAACACAACAGACTACACCAAACTACACTGTAATAAAGGCTTAAGTGTATTTTGTGAGTGAAGTTGGATAAAGCAAAGGAAAGCATTGCCACAGAACCTCTACTGTGTTGCTAATTAAGTTAGTAAGATTAGGCTCGATCAAACAAGATGAAGTCAGTTGTCTGTTATACCTCACATCCCCCAGCAGACCAGATTCACTCCCTTAATCACACGTATACTGAAGTCCAACTGAGTTTACAGGCAACTGAGAATAACAGATGATAGTGTGTTTCAGGATATAACATAATTCATATGACTTGATTGAGAGAGGGAGAGAAGATCAAGGAAGATAAACCCAAGGAACAGAATAAGTGCGAGGACCAGGAAATAAACAACACACAAGAGGTAGGAGATATAATTTAATAACAGAGAGAGCAGGAATGGCCTCACTAGTTTTTGTGCTTTTTATTGCTGATGAATGATAAGATTCAGGCTGACAGTGAAAGGGACGTCTCTGTACTGTTTAATAGATTTTTCAGTAAATAAATAAGTCTGTTCTAATCTTGAAGCCATAAAACAGCACAGTGTCAAATATTCTGATATGAGTATGACTGATGGAGTAAATCAGCTGTTGGCTAGTTCCACAAGATGACACTAAAACATTCACTCAACACTTACTGAAGCCACTGCAAAGGAAAGTGTAATAATATTCTATCATGCCATGAAGAGAAGTATGATATCTTGTGTGTGTGTGTGTGTGTGTGTGTGTGTGTGTGTGTGTGTGTGTGTGTGTGTGTGTGTGTGTGTGTGTGTGTGTTTGGGTTTTATGTGGATACAAGCAACTCTCAATGTCCTGTCATGTGATGAGGCCTTGGCTTGTTAAAGTAGTCACATGGAGGTCAACAGTACGCAACGAAACAACCTCGCATGCAAACACAAAGTGAAAAATTCCCTTAGTTTGGAAGATTTACCTTAGTATTTTATCATTCCAGACACATCACAAGGAGTGAACAGAAGATCATTCAAATACAGCACTCACATCTTAACAGATTATCAGACACATATTAGAGAGCATTTGAAAAAGGCAGAGGACCTTTAACAACTCTACAAGCTTTTGTTAATTGTGACAATCATTACTTGTCTTGAAAATGTTCCCTCGTATACCATAAATATGAGAGGACCAGCTGATTTTGTGCCTGCCTTCATAAATGAAGCAGCATCGTCAAGCTCTATGTAAAGACAACACTTTTTTGTATTCTAACAAACAGCCCTATTACTGTACATTTATAGGACTCAAGTCATATTTGTATCTACATTTTTGGGATGGGGCAAACTGCACAAAAAAAATACAATGTCAGTGTCCAAGTAGATTTCTAGGAATAAAAAAAAACAATTAAATCTAAGTTATTATACCATTCTGATAATTTCCAGGCCACAAACTCTCCCCTTCAAGTTTTGGTGATTAGAAGAGTGATGCCAAAATGCAAGTTCTCAAATGAAAATAAAACATTTTTGTGAAAAGACAACCTTAGAGCTGAGTTGTTAAAAATGGAACTTTGAACAACCACAAATCAAATTAATTCACAAATAAAAGCCTGACTATTCAAACCATTGTTACTGAAAATTCAATAAAAGTGGAATGACACAGTAAATAGGACTGAAGATGGAATAGAAATCTCAAGAGGCTCTCCTGTCACATTTGCATGTGCTTATGTGAAGTGTATGTTGTGCATGGAGCTGGACATCTTGTGATATTACCTGACTGTGTTTATAAACTAACAATATCTGGTTCTGCACACTGTTACAGCACTAGATACATACATGTCAAAGAAGGTCAAGTAGGGCATACCTTCTCAGCAGCTAAAGTTATTTAGGCAAGACTTCTCTAGTTTGTTCTAATAGTGGCTGACTTGAGGACATCTGACAGGAACTGGTACCAGACTATAAAGACAGCTCTCAACACATTCTGTCACAACAGTGAGTGTTGCAGCCATGGATGCACCCTCTACCCACTACAACTGGCTCAGTCGGATAAGATCTAACTCAGGAGGTATCTGCCCCACTTTCTAATAATAGTGCAGTGACCAGAGGTACACATGAGTGTACATGTGCTCTGTTTCTGTGTATGCATAGCTGCAGACACCAACACATTATGCAGACACATACCCAACAAGCAGATGCATAAATGATACCCTGAAATGTTTTCATACAGGTTATCTCAAATAAAAGCAGGGTTTTAATAAATAGCTAGATACTTAGAAGTCAGCCAGTAAATCTCCAGTATAGTGTACATGACTTTTTATGTACATGTATATGTCTTTTAAGTCTTTTTGTGTGTTTTCTCAGTCTGTGTTTAAAACATCCTTACCTGCAGCATGAGCTCGCAGTCATCCCGGCCGACAAAGATCATTTCCCGGGGCAGTCGGTGGCGAGTCCCCCCACTGCTCACCAGGAACCAGGAGGTGACGCTCATCTCTGCACCCTGCTGCTGCCTCTGCTACGCTCCTGCCACAACAAAAGCAACTACAATGAATCATTTAGGTTAAGTGAAATTGTTTTGTAAATAAGCTTCCAAAGTTTTGAAAATCCCATGTTTCGCTGTATCTTAGCTGTAACTGCAAGGAGGGCAGTAAGGCCACAAAAATGCAATCTCTATCGCTTACAGTGCCATGGACAACTCACATCACAGTCTCAAGACAAAAGATGATTTGCAAACATTTTTCTTGATTAAAACAAAATATACCACTCGATAAATAAATGAAAAATAAATAAACCAACTCAAGCTGGTTGATGATCAGCAAAGCTCAGAAAAATGAACAGCTTACATTAACTGTTGTACCTACAAAGAATGGCTGGAAATGGTGTCTATGGAAACTCTAAACTTCATTTTGCTATTCATTGCCAAACAAAAATTGGAATTAATCAGATGACTTTGATACTCCATCATGTCTTTGTTGGCAAATAAAAGTTAAGTTGGGTATCTTAAGTACTGAAACAATAGAAAGAAAGATATTTCAGCAAGTTTTACTACACACCTCTGGTCCAGGTAGCTTACTGCTGATTGGCTGCTGACAGCACAACAATGCTAGGCCATCCTGAAGAGAGAGAGGAAAAAACAAGCTTTCAACTTCTATTTCTCCTTTACCATTGAGAAAAATGACGAGACAATTAAGATTAAAAAATAGACAAACTGTAGACTGGGTAAAAACACACAAAATCAAAACATCCCTCATTTTGCTTCATTTTGCATTTCTAGTAAAGGGAGTGAGAATAAGAAGGCGGCCCTGCAATGTGATGCCTGACTGTTTTAGTCTGAAATTGAACGCTAAAGCAGCCAGTAAGATACATCCTCTTTTTCGCTCTGCCTGCTCTGATCATTGCCAGATGTCAGAGGAGGAAGTGATGTAGGAATGTTGGCTGGCCTCCGCAGCAGGACATTTATTTTCTCTCCTACCGCCCTCCTCCCGTTCCTCTCCTTCAGATGAGCTGAAAACGAGGTCAAAGCAGCCAGTCTAACTTTCTGCATAGTGTGTTGGCAGATTTTTCAGATTGTGGCTCAAGTGACAAAACATGACTAAAGATACTGTCATTTTCCAAATATTTGAGTGGAAAATGACCACAATATAAATTAAGTTGTTCATGGAAGAATTTCTGTTTGATTGGTTTATTGTTTGAATGCTTGTATTGATTTGTTTATCACTGTAATACTTTTTAAAATAATTTGCTTAAAAGCTGAATGCTAGTTTCAAATGGAATATTTTAATAATAATTTCAGCCAGAATTAAAATAGCAGGAAGTCTGAGTTGATAGTAGAATGTGCCAAGAAAAGCCCATCAGAGAGGGAATTAAAGATTATTGAGCTAAGCCTGTGTTCACTTGACCTTATAAGTACTTAATATACCAACTCAGTAATCCCTTGGGGAACATTTTAATCAAATGCACACCTCTGACGCCTCACTGCACGATGTTGGTGAGATCCTGACAGCACTGAAAGCAACAGTTTTCTCTGATGGCAATGGGATCAGTGTTTCAGCCCAGTAACAACTCAGCATCTCTTATTATTCTGACGTGTGAAATGTCTGAGGGCATTTTAAACAACTGTACAATATCTTAAAACATCTTCTGTAACATTCTGACATAGGGGTTTGGTAGCATATGTCATTTTCATGACAGTTTATAGTTTAAAAACCAAGGAACTGGTAAGTAAACCCAACAACCATCACTCATTCTAAAGAGGTCATTCCCAAATACTTTTGGAGTGAAAAAAATTTAATAATCACAACAGTAGAAAGTAGATCACACAAAATGATACAAAATGAATCATCCTTATTTTATCAAAACCTGAAATACAAATATCTAGGTTATTGGATGTCTAATATGATTTGACATCAGTAGTTTCTATGATAAATGCTACATCATTCTTTCTTTTAAGTTTAAAGGTCGTTTTATGGTCCTGAGTTAAAGAAACCAGATGGATTTTGTGGATTTAAACAATTCCTTATATCTGTCTTATGACCCATCATGTCACAAATCTCATATATGACACTCAAACAAATAATTTTACTTTTCAAATATTACAGCAAAATGGTAATGCAGTGAAAATGATTAATGCAATATAAAACAACTTCAAACAAATTATCATAGCCCTACTTTCCAACTTCATAGCCATTCTGTGTAAGTCTTATTGTCTCATCATGATAACCAATAAATCTATATTCTTGAACTGTGCCACAACCTGAACCTGAATTCATCCTCTATTTTGAGACTTTTTGCTGCTTAGATTTTGTGTCCCTGTTGTTATAAGACTCTTTAAAGTTACTGATATAGATACATGTTTGGATGCAACAACAGAACATGCATACAGAGGTCTGCGAAAGAACAACAGCATTGCCATTACACTGTAATTATGTGTGGTTTACCCTCCCCATTGTAACCAAAACATCAGCATTTGTCTCAGTAACCACTGCACACTCACTGCAAAATGCAACGTTAATGAGAATGCGGTTGAGGAGCCTGGACACAAAGCATACCAGCCTGTGTGGTGTCGTTAAAAAACCTTCTCACTATCACACATGAAAGACATGGCACAGCTGGAGGAATGCACTGGTAGGCCTGCTAAAGGAGACCCATCTGAGGAGTAAATACTGTCTGTTTTACATATGCTCATTTTAACGTAAACACTTACAGACTTGTTAACCTTGTTCAACTTAGGTTTGTAAAATATGGAAATATGTATAATGTACAATATCATTGTTCATAAGACTTGAACTGACACGCTAACTTTGAAGTCAGCACCAAATTTCCTCCAGTTATTGGTGCTAGGGCTTCATGTGATTCACCAAAGGGCATGAAAGCATGGCTCCATTTGACAGGTTTGCAAGTTGCAAGTTAATGGTGAATGCATGGCACATGTGAATAAAATTTATTTTTCTTATTCAGCATATTTCAAGCACTTCTTTGCAATGTGTTTATTGTGCATGTTCACACTGTGATGAAAATCTGATTTATGTGTAATGTTAAATCACCTACAACATTATGACAGCTGACCTATTACCTTGACAACTGAGCAAATGGTGAGATGCTGAAGCCTGCAAAAAATGCGGGATCACAAACCTTATGTTAACATTACCTTTGTTCAATTCATGTTTTATCAATACTTGTGATAGAAAGTTTGAATAAAACAAATTGAGAGCAGTTCTGGCTCATTTCCCTTCCACTCTCCTTCCACTCTTTCAGCAACGTTCTTGCTGAGGTTAATAAAGAGCAATAGTGACCTCATGGTTTTGGCAGGAATTCCCCAATCCCAATACACTTGTACTATCTCTCCCTCTCTCCCACAGAAATGCACACAGAATTAGAGGGTGAAAGAACAGGATTATTCCAAGATGACTGTGAACGCTTTGTGCTTTGGGATACCAGGGGTGAGAAAGGAAGTATGTTCAGAACTTCCTGTGTTGGACTGAATATTTGATTGTAGAACACATTAAGTGCGCAGTATGATAATGGTTAGTGCCATGTGTCATCTACAATGAGGCTGCTCTAAGACGTCAAAGAAACAATCACATTATGAGGAAATTCATTCAAAGATTTGCTACAAAGAAGAAAAGTAAAAGCAAGTTAGATGGAGCATTGGTTTTAAGAATCATTACCCAACATTTTCAGAAGAAGAATGAGCTGATTGAATGCAATATAAAGCTGCATAATCAGATTTCTGAAATGTGATTAGTCATAGATAACTTTCTGTTACCCAGCGAGCTGCTATATAAACAGTCTTCAAAATTCAAATCTCTTCCCTCCGCTCTGAACCAACCAGACACTTGTAGAGGGAGCACAGGAAGTGACATCAATGAGTGTCTGTTAATTTACTGTCTGTATCTCATATGTTTCCTGCTGGTCTCCACATTGCATCTGGCTGGAATGTGTATCCCAGGATGATGCAACAGCTGGGTAACCATCTATTCTACTCATCTGCTCTGTAGCTCTAAACTCCCACACCATCATATCACCACCATGACCCTAATAGCTGACTCACACTACTTCATGCACCCTGACAGCTGCTGTGTAGTTTCCACATGCAATTTACACAAACACGCGCATGCTATGTAAACTCAATTCAAGTGACACACACAGTGGAGAGAGAATACAAGCAGCAAAGAAACACACACACAGAGACAACTCATTTTCTTGTCACACTCATTTCCACATGGTCTTATGATGAGAGCCAAACTTAGCCGTTATAAGGGTGTGGTTGTCTGCTCCGTTGTAAAAATGTTATTTAATCTCAGCATCATTCAGGCTAACAAGAAACTGATGCTGGATCTACAAACACATAGACAATACAGGGTTTGGATGGGGACTCCATGGATGTGGCACCTCCACACTGGAAAAAAATTTAAATCTTACCAAGTGCATTTTTGTCATTTCAAGTTAAAATATCTCATCAGACTTAAAATAAGACATAATTGCCTAAAGAGTAACTTTTCAATGAGATATAAAGGACTTATTTTTAGACAATAGATCTTGAAAATTTTATTTAAAGAAATCTTACCATGATCATTTTCACTTGTTCCATTGGCAGATTTTTTTTTTTGCTTGAATTGAGCAAAACAAAAAGATGAATTAAGCAAAAAAAATTAAAATCTGCCAATGGAACAAGTGAAAATGATCTTGGTAAGATTTCTTTGAGTAAGATTTTCAAGATCTATTGTCTAAAAATAAGTCCTTTATATCTCATTGAAAAGTTACTCTTCAGGTGATTGTGTCTTATTTTAAGTGTGATGAGATATTTTGACTAGAAATGAGAAAAATACACTCGGTAAGATTTAGATTTTTGCAGTGTATAGAGTAGAAAGTTAAAGATAAAAATATCCTTTATACATTGTTATTCTAGTGAGAGAATCAGCCAGACAGAAGATGATGAATTTGGCTATTTAGACATTTAAGAAAAAATCTCTTTCCCAAAAGATGTTTCCCTTGGTTAACATGTGAAAGAAAAAAATATCACAAACTTTATTGAGTTGTACCTTATCAGTAAAAATGTAAGAACGAAAAACATGGCCCAGATTGTGGTCAAATACCACAGCAACAGAACCCACTACACTGCCCAGATTAGGCCTCATATTTAATGTAAATGCTAATTCAGACTCAGACATAAATATTTTAATAAATACTGCTGTAAATAAAGAAAAAGAGGCTATGGGCTGTTGTGGAGATGGAGTACAAATACAGTAAAAGATGGCTATTGAAAAGAGACAGCGAAGACAAATAACAAAGAAACTATCTATTCCCTTGAAAGTGCTGTCATAAGGTCAGGGAGGTCTTTCAGATTAAAGTCAATAAGTAATAGACAAGAAAGACTGGATCATTCTTGTAAACCTAGAGGGGCTTAGGGGAGCAGGAATGCCTCCAGACCCCGAGGGGTGTAAAGAAAAAAACAGACTACAGGTTCAACTTGAGACCGCCAGTTGAATATCAGGAGACACAGACAAAAGCTTTTCTAGTTCCCCAAGGTTGAGTCTACTGTAGATTCACAGACATGAAAGTGTACAATACAGGAGGCATATGTTTTTTTTCCAGTCTGAACCTCTGATTCTAAACAAAAGGAAAGCTGAAATGCCATGGACTTCTGAGAATTTGATTCATTTTTTCACACAATGCTGCATTACAGTGGACATTCTCTAGGCAGTGGTTGTGTGTGTGTATTAAATGTTCTGTATTTGTGTGTGATGTCAATGTCGTGCCTCCATCATAGTGTGTGAAAAATGTGGACTCCTATGTTTTGCATGACAACTAAATCTAGATTTAGTCTAAACAGAGGAGCACAACCATAAGGATGAATAATATATATATTAGAAAGTTTGTTAGTGTAACATTTTGGAATACATTACGGTTGCTCCTTGGACATCAGTCTTAAGGTGCTCAATTCTATTTGACATTTAGATGAAGTTAGTGCAAATCAGCCACCCCACTAATGAATAAGTCATAGCCAGCAAGGAGTGACTAAGACCATAGATTTAGGTAAGACTTAACTTTAAGCGTGAGTCCATGATAAGTGTACACTTTGGTTTTGTCACTGAAATGGCTCATTAAGTGATCCGAGGATGGATTAAACTTGACAGTCAAGGATATTTTCCTGCTAAGGATGTTTCTGCAACATCCAAATGCTGCTTACATTAGTATGGTATGAGAAATACAGATGGACATTAATGCAAAAAAACACTGGCTAATGTTTAGTGGTTAGTTGAAATGACGAACATTACACATCACAGAAATCAAAGACAGTTGAACTTCACAAAGTATGACTCTTGAGCCCCGTTTAGACAGCACTTCTGTTCTGGGAATATTTCACCCTTATTCTGGAACGATGTCTGTGGAAACAAAATGCTGGGATCATTTGGTCCCAGCTCTGTAACACCTCTCGTGGTAGTAACAGAGTTGTGATAAAGATGGAATCATGATTCCGGAACGCTATGTAAAAGGAACACCTCTCGTTCCACAACCAAGGTGTGACCTTTTAATTACGTAATATGCAACCCCCAGACCAAGGGAATTTAAAAATGAGCACAGGCCATGTACAGTACACAAACATATCGACCCGACCACAAAGAAGTCGAACTGGGGAGATCTGCAGGGTGTTGTAACTTCGGGCGGAGGGCTCTATCCATGCTAATATTTGTGGAACGATGAAAGACAGGTTGACTCTAAACAGGTTAACTAGGAAGAGCTATGCTCGGGGTATTTCTGACGCGCAAGTTATATGTCACACTATATGCTGCACTATGTCCCCACCCCTTTGGTTCCGGAATGCAGGTCCGCTGTGTAAAAGTTCAGCCTGGCTCACCTCTGTTACTCCTTTAGCTTGGCTGTGGAAATCGGTCAATGATGGAAAAAAGGTGGGATCACCATTTCACCATTTTTCTGGGATCTCTGTGTAAAAGTGGCTTAAGACTCCTGGATAACATTCTGGCAGTGGTGAAATGAAGCAGATTATTTTGCTAATTGATTATGGGACCATTCTTTGTGTTAATCATCTTGGAAAGAAGTACTCAAATGTAGCAGAAAATAGAAGGATAAATTACAGCCAGTCTCCCAAGCAGTACTTTACCAAGAGACATGACTCCCTTACTAAAATGAATATGTTATGGGTTTGTATTAGCAGGCATTAATGATGATTGAGGGGATTGTTCTCAGCCTTTCCATTGGAAGAGTCAAACAAAGACAAAGTTTTTGAGAATGGTTTAAACCAAACTGTTGCCCATGAAGTTGGAAAAAAAAATATGTTCACCTTTTCTCATGAAATGATTGTGACAATGTGATTTATTCTTCATCGATAAAGTGAAACTGGAACTCAGTATAGAATCATTGCACCTGGTCAAGGGTAATTACTGATGTGTATAAATAGGAAGAAAAGAGGAATGTGAAAACAAAATTATTCCAAATTTATAGTGTTTAGTCTAATAACAGATATTCCCTCTTTTGAATGTCTACATGCAAGAAATAGGCTAAGGGTAGTCAAAAGAAGTTTTATGGAGGTTATTCTCACTTGTTTTTTCTGAAGTTTCTCAATGTTATTGTACTTAAGTTATCTTCTACAGATGACTAGAGGTGTTTGTATTGTTACTGTTTATTGTTTGTATCACAACACATTGCCTTGTGTTGTATTGCTGCTTGTTATAGATTGGAAAAAGAAAAAAAAACGTCAATATAGGCTAACTTATGGTGTGTGTTGATGATACAGTTCAGAATAGGTCACATCCATTCTCTTAAATGATACTATATTATATGAATAGATTAGAATATATGCAGCCAGATAAATACAGCAACAAACAGCTACAGTATTCCGTCCTAAAAGAACAGAACTAGAGCAGCAAGTGGAGAGATAATAAATCATGAAAGTGTCAGTATATTTCCTCATGTGCAGTGACATCAGTGTGCATGCATTGGATTTCCTAGTGTGTTTCTGTGTTTGCACACACTTATACATACAGTGTAGACAAAAAACTGTCTCATGCAGCAAAAAAGACCATATGGTACGCTCAAAGACAGCCCCATGCATCACATGAGCAGTCTGTCTGAGATACAAACATGCAAATGCCTTCATTTAGCCAGCATCCATTCAGTCCATTTCACTGTTATTACCATACACAACCCAGCACACCCCTAGCCTTAAGTCATAAACCCACCACATGCTCAGTGACCCCAGTGTTTCACGTGACCTACAGACCTACATATGGAAATTAATTCAAGGACAGACAGTGATTCAGTCTTCAAGTAAAAACTGCAGCCTGCCCTTAAGCAGTATATAAGAAAGTAAACACATTCTTGTGGAGTCTAACACGGGAAAACCAACACTATCTGATGCTACAAATAAAGAGATAATAAAAAGATTATTAATAATCCAAGATAATTAATGAAGAACACTGCCTGCAGCACTGTTGTTCTCATTGCATGTGATTATTTCTTCAAAGCATGAGTAGTTTACTTTTCACAAAATAGATGGAAATATGCTATTTTCTGGGGGTGTTTTCATGTTTATCAAGAAAGACATGTGATAAAACAGATTACAGTATGAACATTATCCATCAAAGTGTTGTATGTGAGTATAATTTGTACTTATTATGAAAGTTTCAAATAGAAAATCAATTTGATTTTAAGGGAATGCATTGCTGCTACTAGGTTTTGACACAAGACAGGCAGTCAGGTACAAGTTTGCTTTAGTGATTGTTCTTTGGCCCCTGCTAAGAAGATGATGACACGTGGCCCTTTAACAGTAACATTAGTATTTGGCAAACTCTGCCACAATGATTATGGAACCAACATTTATGCTGCCCACAGCAATAGCCTCAGCAACAGACAAAAATAGTGAGCCGTCTCACACTGAAATCCACACTAGCACTTAGAAGAAGAAAAAAAGAACTGGCGTTAGCATAACAGGACAATCGGGGTAGCCTGGCAGAGAGGGAGATGGAGATGGAAACTGCCCAAATACAAGATCAATATCTGCAGTGGAAACAAGCACAAAATACCGGAAACTCACAGGAGAGTATGTTACACCCCAAAACAGATGTGAAGGTCACTTCATCTAAATTTTTATTTTTTTTATTTTGAGAAGTTCCATGTGGAAAAAAAGTAAGACACACCCATGATGTTCCATAACAAGGGAGAGGCTGATGATTATATTGGAAATTTGTTCCAAGTTTTTTCTTGTTTTCTGCTCTGCAATGTCCTCTTACGTCTTACCACAGACTTTTTCTGTCTACCCTCCTACTTTGTTTTTCTTTCTAGCCCTTGTATACAAGCGTGATCTTCACTAGGCAAAGCCATTTGACTCTCATAACCCTTTTAATATGTCTACTCTGGGTGATTGCACAAGTGAGATTCACTTCTATTTTTAGCAAAACATACCCTGATACGTAAAACAAACAACTAAAACAGAGCACTATAGAATGTCTGTGTAGTACAGGACACAACAAACTAAGCTCATAACTAGGTTGTTTTCAGTTACAAATAACAGCGCCTAAGCACTGAAGTAAAATGAACTCACTTCCTAAACTTCCTATTATACACAATGGCCATGAGCCGGACGGACAACAAAGTCCTGCAAACTAGCAAGGGCCTGGGACAGAAAATAGGCTGTGATTATTGACGGAAACCTTACATATTTACTCAGTGTATACTCGGCCACTAAGTCACAAAGGACAGATGAGACAGCAAGATGAAGAGAGTTGGTCCACTTTGTAAATTCAATGAATCAACACTAATAATTTAGTGATTTTGTGAGAAGACTGTACAAAGTTGAATAACCATTGGTTTTGACAACTGATCCAAAATCCAAACAGTGAAAATTATTGCAAAATGAATGTCATCACTTCACTAAAGGATATTTGTAATTTACATTGTCATCTGTCAAATGTGAATATTTATGGAGTAAGACCAGAGACTGCTGCTACTGCAGTCCTGTGTAAATGTGTAGCAACGGTCCTGTGATACTGACACAGTTTTTAAGAATGCAACCGCCTGTAGAGCCAAACAGTTTGCTGGCGGCCACATTTGCAGTGAGGACAGTAAGTAAGGAGGCAAGGAAGGGGGAGACTCAGTGGAAGAGAAAAAAAGGAGTAAAGCTGGCCTGCACAGTATTATGTGCAGTCAAACCCGAATGGCTTGAACCCAAAAAATTTGAATTCTTACAGCTGAGGGAGGAGGAGACAGACAAAAGCCAATGATGGGCTTCATATAGTGCTCCTGCTTTCCAAGAACACTTCAGCCTAGCATGTTAAGAGCAAACTGTATTGAAAAGCAGGTTTTAAATGTGAATCACTATCTTAGACAATCACATTTTATGACAGGACATGATATTTACACAGATTCAGATAAGTCAGTAGTGTATAAATGGGAGACAGCTGTGTTACTGTGTCATATATGCATCAAACCTGCCAACAACGTAACAATAACATAATCACCCAATCTTTACACGGCAATGACACAAATCGTAACAGTGCATAATGAATAAAGCAATGTCAAAGATAAGAAGCACAGAAATGAGGGCATCTTAAAGAGATCTTTGTTTTTATAAACTGAGACAAACTGGTCTCCGGGATATAACGCATCCAAAGCACGTCTTAGGCTACTTCCTAAAGTTGAAATCTGATGTGATGATGACAGCACAAAATCAAATGCAACACAAAGAGAGCGGATACATGCAGGCCAGCTACATCTGCCCCACGAAAACAAAGCCTCCACACAGAAGAAGAGGAGGGGTCCGGGATCGGGAAACACGCTGCAGCCACGAAAAAATAGAGAAATAAAACGCCGGTACTTGTGTAGACTACTGTTCAGAGAATATACTGCAAACTGACTCGGAAGAGGACACGGGAGTTAGTTGTTTCAGATGAGACAAAAACAAAGCATTCAATGTGACCGACCTTCATTGATGTGCATCCTGTGTCGATAGCCTCCCTGTAGCCAAGCAAGGATGCAACTGATAGAAAAAAACAGGTCAGTGCCGGATAACAGCGACTGTAAAGAGGGCAAATATAACCGGTGTTTGTGCGGAGGAAACAAAGTGGACAGGCTGTGTCGCTTTACAAAGGCAGGGGAGAGCAGGGCAGAATGGTCATGTTGCTGCTGCTGACAATAGTGTGCAGCTCGGTGTGTCTGTGGCCATCCACAGCCCAGCCAACAGGGTGTCACACTCCGGTCTGTTCAGCCCTTAAACGCACCGCACATCTATTTACAAAGCTTGTTTATGAAATGTTTGGCATCGATAAAACTCTTTATTTTTATTTAGGAATAAAAGAAGCTCCCAAATCTGCCGTGTCACTTCAGGATATATTTTTTTCCATCAGTATGAATATCCAAAATAAAAGCAGCAGAAAAGCGGAAACCCGTTTCTAACCTTTTTTCTTTGCCTTAAACTTCACGTGCGTGTAACGGTCGACCACTACCTAGCTAAAATATGATTAAGCTAACAGTATTGAACTGGTAATAAATAAGATAAGTGGACTTCTTACTCACCCTTTCTTTTCTGGTGTGTGTTGGTGCTGAGGGTGTGTGTGTGTGCAGAGCCCAACCCTGCCGTGCTGCAGTTCTATCTGCCTCTGTGCGTCGGCCTTCTCCCCCTCCGTTGCTCAGCAATAACGTTACTCCCCGCAAAATAGCGGAGAAGACCGACGCCGAGACAGACGGGTCCAAGCGGCGCACAACGGACAAAATGATTTCCTGTTGGACGTTTCAAAATAAAATATAGTAAAATAGGCAAATTTTTTGGAGCGCTGCCCTGGTCGTAATGTGCAGAGCTGAAAATTAAAAAGCAGTTTTGTGTCCAGGAAACCTCATGTGTTGTGTAAGGTGTTGTCCGGAGAGATTTCAAAACCTGTGTTCACAGTTAAATAAATCTGTGATGATACTAATACTAGTAGTAATAATAAGAAGAAGAAGAAGAAGAAGAAGAAGAAGAAGAAACATCATCATCATCTGTGGAGAAAAATATTGCTGATATGCGTTTGTATTGATTCATACTATTACTACTACTACAACTAATAATAATAACAATAATAATAATAATAATAATAATAATAACAATAATATGGGGGGGGGCTTTTTTCATCAGCTCCAGACAAAGAAACAAACAAAACAAACAGAATGAACCTCCTGAGACCCAGGAAAGTATAAGTTTTGTCTTTTTTAAATTAAATAATTGCCTTTATTGGAAACATCATGATGAAACTTTTTGTATGGAATGTCCTTTTAGGTGGACAGTTTGCTTGTTTTTATGTTTGTTTAGTTTTTTTGTATAAAGCTGTGAAACTCTTGCACACAAACGTGGACAGAAAACCCATAACTGGGTCTCAGGAGGTTAATAAACAAGTAGTCATCAGACTGAGTCATCACACTAAGGTGTTGTGGAATCTGATAGTAGAGAACATAAAGGATCTTTTGTGCCTCTCAGTGATGCACATTAATGATGTCAATTGTAGGACACTACATGATTACTAATACAATATGTTCAAGTGGTTATTGCATAGGATAAACTGATGAGATCATCCAAAAGCTTATAGCTGGACAGATGCATAAAACGGCCTCCAGATGGCAAAACAGCTGACCTGTTTTGCCCTGTCTGGCTTACAGAGGATTATACAGGTTATCACCCTTTTTATTTTCAGATATTTATGTTACATTTTAATTCCACGGGCACAATCGTAATATCCGGTTTGCAGTGATTTATTCAGCTTTACACAGTTCCTCTTCAGCCGGAGCGCCTGCGTCTACACTTCCAACCGTGGATGCTTCCAACTCGACCAGAGGCTCCATGTCAGCCAGAACCGGGTGGGCGGGTTTCCTGCTCACGTCCCTGGGTCTTTTGTGACTGTTCAATCCAGTGGGCTGCGCAGTTTGCAAATGCATTAAATGGTGAAAAGAAGGGCTGTCTACACTGCACAATGCGCAACACAACTGGATAGGATGTCCGGGAACTAAACATTTACAGAGCATTCAGATTAAATGAGCGTGTGAAGTGCATTGTAAGACTCTTCGTTTGTTCTGGAAATGAATACACTTAAGGTATTTGAAGGTTTCATTTGAATTATATTATCTTTAATTGTTTCGGGTTTTTTAAGGATTAAATGTGGGCTAAATACGACAAGGAATCTTTTTTCTTTTTTTTTTTTGCTTAAGTAAATTCATACTCGTGAATTTTGATACCCTATTATCAGAATTTCAGAAAATGACAAAAAACAAACCAGTAAAACTAAGTATGCTCCCATTTTTATGTTTTCAGTGTTGGCACATGCCATATTGTGTTTATTGTTTATTATTTGACAATCATTTCATACTAGTTTTGTGTTGCCATTCTCATTTTTTGTATATATTTACCTCTTTTTAAATCGAATTGATGAAGACTGATGTATATTTGCTTTGGTGTACTATTAAATATATTTCATTATGATATAAGATATGTATATTTAAAAAAGAACTGTAGAAGTATTGGAGCCTTAAATGTATTATTATTATTATTATTATTATTATTATTATTATTATTATTATTATTAATAGTAGTAGTAGTAGTATTAACAAATAATCCTTTACAAGAACTGATAGGTTATTGTTTAAATGTGAGTTTGCAGAATGTATTATTTATATCCAGTAAAGTGAAAAAATAAAAATACTGAATGACAACAGCTCATGTCAAAATGATGCATTTGTATTGTTTAATATATTGCATTCTTTTATCCAGAATTAAAACCAGACGTGAACATTTTTAAATTGAAAGCCGTGCGCCCTTGTTTTGTTGGATTCAGTGACGCAATTACGTTTCCTCCCTGAAGGAGCGCTCGTTTTGATTCTTTGAGAGTCCTGCCAAAATATGTAGCTGTAGTTTGGTGTTTATCTCCAGCTACTTGAACTCTTTTTAGTATTTTGTAAGATACAGCATGAGGTCTTATGGTGCCATTTTTTATGATTTCAAATCTGTATTCATTGTAGTTTTAGCCCATTTAAGGTAGACTCTGAGTACTTTTGTTTAATGAAATTCCACTATTCTAACCACCTAACTATCACATGATGAAAATGAGGCTGTTTGTCGTATTATATAACGCGGATCTTTGACTTCTGTTAAATTGTTTTGTCGATATAATTAATGGTATTAGTGTTAGTAGTAATTCCGGGAGGTACGGTGTTAAAAAATCAAACCACCCTTTCCGTTAGAGCCGTGGCAGGACGTGCCTCTCGTGCGTCTGTTAGCGAATAGGCGAACAACATGGATGACCAGCGGGACGTTCAAACTAACAAGAGAAGCGGAGGTGGCCGGTGTGTAATGTCGGCTGGGTCCGCAGTGGCCATGGAGATAAAACGGAAGAAAATACGACAGAGTGCCTTATTTGTACAAAACGAGGTATGAGCTTTTAACGGGGGTGTCTTTTGTATTGTTCGCTCGTCAGATGACAGCTCAGTTGACAATCGGAGGAGGGGTCCGAAGTCCAAATCACAACTGGCAAAATACTGCAGTATATTATTAAGTATTGGCCTGTATCTTCTTATACAGATACAATAGAGGCAATCCTCAAATAGTTCCCTTGTAATGAATGGTGTTTTCACATCTCTACATCCAGTCAAATATCCACATACACACCGCTCCCTGAGACAATGCTGTTAACGGCAGAGCAGTAACTCAATAGGGGAGTTGCCTGTTGTTCAGTTCCATGAAAGCAGATCTTGTGTCTTCTTAACGTTCACCTTTGCACTGTTGATCGTTGCCTTGCATGCACTAAATAGCTAATCACAATAATACTCTTTGCAGCTGAATGTAACTAAATAGTTAAGTACTGATTTGAGGTACTTGTACTTTAGTGTTTCAATTTTATGCAGCTTTATAATTTTATTCACCTACATCTGCTTGATACCTTTTTCTGTTTTTAATACAGTTCCTTTACAATGAAAACTACATCATTCCACATATGCTTAGATATGTGGATCTACCTAGATATTTGATGTGATGTAGGATATAATGTGTTGATGTAGATTTAAATTGTTAAAATGAGATAATCTATAAACATATACAGCTGTAAAGGACAAAATACAGGACCTCCAATTTTTCTCTCTTTCCTAAGTGATTTATGATAATGTATTATATAAATAAGTCTCTGTACTTTGCATTTTTCAGTGAAAATCAAGTATTTTTCTGCATTTAATTCACTGATCATGTAGATATTTTTTAAAAGTTCAGAATTATATCAAAGGAGAGAAAACTCCATAAAATTTTACTTTTCCAGGAAAATATATCACTAACTGAATGATAAAACAAGTGTTTACAACTACTGTCATTTGTCAAGCTACATGGGTTTTATTGTTGAATCCATGTTGCAGAAGATGGTGGTGTTTCCATACACTCACTACAATCACTGAACATCCAAATGGGTCATATCTGATGGTGACAAAAAGCTGAGAAACTGCTATCAGAGTTATTTACATGTATTACATGTATTGGTAGGATTAGTAGATGAAAAGTTATTAAATGCTTTAGATGAGCAGACGCCATTGGTTGCCGGTGGAAATGTAGGGCTTTGAGGGTTATGGCTGTAAATCCAGAGCTTCTACATGTGGTATTTTCACAGTGTGGTATTACAGGATCTGAATACTTGTTGCAATTCAATTTAACACTGGCTGCTTTAACACTCTGCTTTAACACCACCAAACTAATGTTCTTCCAGACCAAAAGCATGAAACGATGCCCAAGCCTTCTGAATGACACGCTGCAGATTGTAGAGGATATGAATCTGTTGTACATACGCCAGATTTCTAAGAAGTTACAGGTGGTTAGAGTATTTTTTGCTTTGTAGACTAGCGATGCTTGAATCCGTGCATTTGCTGCATCATACGTCATAATTCTCTCTTTAGACCACAAGTACATTAGTTAGAAATATCACAGTCCTATTTGTTGTATACATTTCCATCCTGTGTTTTGTCCTTCATGTTATGCCTTCCCATCTATCAGAGTATGTGTTGGTCATTGTGAAACCATCTGATCAGTTCTAACCTCATCAGTCCATTTAACACTCATATAACCTCAAGGCACAAAAAAAATCTCTTTTTGATGAAAAAGAACTTTGTTTGTTGTTGTGCCACATGTTACAGTTCCCTTCAGTCTAGGCATTACACAATAGTTATATATATTTATATGATTTAGTGACATATGGTAAATGCTGGAGGAATTTAATGTTTGTTTTTGTTTCTAGTTTGAGTGCTGTTAACAGCAAAAGGGATTTTTTTGTGGCTGAAAACATTTCATCATTCCCACTCAGTCTGACTTTACTTGCTAAATTCATATGTTAATACTTATCTCCTCATTGCAGTTATAAGCCATGTCTGGTTAGTATTTACCTGTCTGTCTGTAGTCTCTGTCTATATCAGTGACAAGGATTTGTTTTATAATTTTGTACTTTCTCTTGTGTTGTACTTGGTCCATTAAGGACACCAATATCCAACAGAAGTTGGACTTTGAGATA
>JAPTYQ010000008.1:17350368-17366211 GCA_029814465.1 Ostorhinchus cyanosoma
GGAGGCTCAAGTACAAAGGAGTTATGGGGGTGTTGATTTGTCTTAGTAACATAGATTTAAATTCTATTTCAGATTTTCAGAACAAGGTGCAGATGACCGTGTGCCCTGTAGTAGCACAGTTGCAATATCTGGTAAGATTTTTCTGCCTTGTTTGGATTCATTCAATAATAAATAGTGATTTTGATAACTCCATCTATAAAATGTACCATCATGGTGTGATGCATTTTCACAAATGGACACAGAGCAGTTTAGAAAGAAAAACCTAACAGGTGTTGATTTCTAAATGTACTTTCCTCTTTTGCTTTTGATGCAGGACTGAGGATTCCATTGATGTGGCGAGATTCAGATCACTTCAACAACAGAGGAAGTAAGTTTGCTCCGTTTATGCAAAGATAGAAGCCCATTGTTTAGATCATCATAGAACATGCTGCACAGACACAAATCTCTTGTGTTAGGCTCTCGGCGGGTGGCAGTCTTCTGTGTGATGCAAATTGGCTCTGAGGTGTTTGACACAGACATGGTGGTGGTAGACAGATCAGTCACTGATATCTGCTTTGAGGGAATCACCATATTGTAAGTAATTGTTGTATGTCAAATATCCATTTAGTATAATACAGTTAAAAAATAGCAGCATTTAATTGAATGTTATGCCTGATTTAAATGTCTTTATCTTCAATCATAGCAAACAGGCAGTTCCCCAGTTTGAGCTGAAGGTGGAGCTGTGGAGCTGTGCAGTAGAGGAAGAGCTCACATTAGTAAACACACCAAAGAAACTGGCCAAGAAGCTCCGCAACTCCTTTGGAAAGTCTGCTGGGAAGAAACTCTGTCCTCTGCTGGACACTCCAGACCCTGACACCTTCCTGCAGTACAACCCAATACCCGCGTATGTAGTGTTTTATCCTGTAAAACCCTTTACAGACTCTTGGCTGCCTATTTAAAGGTTTTTGCAATGAGCAACTAACTCGATTACTTGCAAATGGAACAGTGGGTGTAGCTGCAGGCTAACATAATGACTTGGCAAACAAGTCACACTGAGTGAGTATTAAAATTAGGTATAACCAACATTTGAGCTTGTGAATACTAATATTTGTAGCTACAGGACACTGATAAAGGGTGTGTGTTTACTCTCACAATTCTACCTTTTGTTTGGGTAAAAAAAACAAAACAAAACAGTATTTACACAGCATAAAAAGCATCAGATGACACTGAACCTTAACTAATGAACATCTGTAAATGAAACTGGGATGAATTATGGCTCCAAACAAGAAGGTATTTTCCAACATGGCAAAATGAATATCAACGTCAAGCTGCAACCATTGTACAGTGTTGGTTAGGATTAAATCTGGGCATGTATCAACTATGTTTATGTCTGCAGGGCACAAACATAAGTCAGCTGTGTTTTCTTGAATCTGTGTTAAAATCTTATGTGTCTGCCTCTACCAGTGGAGCCAAATACAGCCTCCTGGCCTACACAACGCTCCGTCTGCCCCAGGCTGAAGGCAGCTTTCAGTCTCACTCTCTCATTGTCCTACAGGATGGTAAGAAACAAAGGCACAAAAATATAATACCTGGGGATGATCACAAAATACTAGTGCACTATTAAAACTAAATGCTGATATGAAACAAAATAACCTATGATTTAATGTTGGTTCAGATTACTTTCCTCATTTGTTTGAGTTATAATATGGATGGGAAAGTAGCTTGTATCATGGCGTATTATTGTTTAGGTCTGCAGTGCACATTTGAGGGTTTGTATTACAGTCACAGAGACAGATATTCTAGAAAAGGCTGTATGACATGAATATATATTAGCTCAATGTACATATCTGTGACAGTTTTTTTTATATCAGCAATTTAGTTTGAATCCAAATACAAGTCTTTATATAGTTATTTCTGGTAATTTCTTTTTTTTTTTTTTTTTTTTACTTTTATGACACTAACAAACATAAGGGACAGAGAACTGAGTCATAGACATATACAGGTACAATTTATTATGCAGGAATTTAATTTTTAATGCCTAACACAGGAGACAAACCAGCAGATAAAATAGAAAGGAGGCCTATTCAGTCTTTAAGTGACAGTCCCCTTTCCTCCTTTCGTATAGCATTTATATCCCCCTCCCCCCTTTTTTTCCGCTGTACCTGAAGGGTATACATTTTTCATGTTAATATATTTGGCAGATTGTATAAGAATATCCACAGTTGCTAGCATTGGATAACTACAGCATTCACTAATTTATTGAGATGTGTTACCTGCTTGTTCCATTCTATGTAAATCTTTCGTAGTTGACTATTTTCACCACTGTGTCTCTTCCTCCTCACAGCGGAGTGGTCATCCTGGCTTCCTCTTTATGGTAACCTCTGCTGCCGGCTGGTGGCTCAGCCCAGCTGTATGACACAGCCTATGATGACCGGCTACCTGAACCAGAAGGTGTATTGTTATCATTAGCACATGCCCCAGAGGCGGTCCTTTGTTTAATTACATCACAACTACACTGGCATCTGATTCATTACAGCATTTTTCATTTAATCAGGAAATGTGTTTACAGAATGGTCCCATAACACTTCTCCTTGTCCACTGTGGTAATTTCAGCAAAGTGTGGAGGGGATGAATCGCTCCTGCAGTCTCTACTGTGTGCTAAGTGCTCGTTCATTGTCCTGTTATTTTACCCAAGAGGAGATTGATGCTAAAGTGCAGCCCACTCTAAAAGTGCCCATCAATATGGTAAGACTGAAAAGTAAATATGTTAGAGCAATAATTTTAATTTAAACTTTAATAAATACTGTTATAGCAGCAACATAATAAAAGGCACCGCATGTGTAATCTGTAAATGTAGTAGAGGTAATTCACATACACACGTTTAAGAAAAACTTCATATAACCTTCTGAGACCCAGGAAAGTAAAAGTTTTACATTATTATTATTATTATTATTATTATTATTATTATTATTTACAATAAATAATTGCCTCGATTGGAAACGGCATGTTGCAACAGCTTTTTCAGATCTTTTTTTTTTTTTTTTATTAATATTTTTTTAAATGGAATGCCCTTTGCAGTGGACAGGGTTTTTTTTTGTTTGTTTGGGTTTTTTAAGTAAATCTGTGAAAGTTGTCCCCCACAGAGGACAAAAATACATTGCTGGGTCTCAAGAGGATACAAGGTTATTAATATCAACATCAGCACTATTTCCACTGGTATAACTGTTCTAACTTTGTCATTGCTTTTAAATGTATTGTTCGGTAGTTGGAATTGGAATAAATATCACATCCCTTAATGATTAAACTTTCCTAAAGTATTTTCCTAACCTTTGCAGAAAACCCAAAATGCCAAATGCCACTTTATTCAGTAATATCCTGAAATCCTGCAACATCCTCATAGTGTTGCTATAATTTATCCGGAGCTGTCATTGTTATACATTTGTTTACAGAATATGTTAATGTCTGTGTTGTTCCTGTAGGATACTCGGATCCGTGTGATGGAGAAAGAGTCAGCAGGCCACAAGTCCAGGACTCTGTCCATCATCAACCCTTCATCAGATGGAACTCAGACTGTCAGCTTCACCACAAACAACAGGGAGGAGCTTGAGGACTGGCTGGACGCCCTTCACCAGCATCTTTATGATCAAAGTGAGTGTATATGTATGTATGTAAACATACAGAAGACGGTTGTGTGTGAGAATAATGGCTACATAAGTACATATAAGTTCAGATTAGGCCAGGAAAATGTATGCTTCTATAAAAGGTCTTGGTGTTTGAAAGTGTATAAAGAGTTTGAGGAATGTGTTTTGTGTAAGCAAAAGTCACCTTAGCAAGAAAGTGTAACCTTTATTTGTGTCTTTGGTGCCTCTCCTTGTTTACAACCAGGCCAGTGGCTGCACTGCTGTGACCAGCTAATGAAGATCGAGGTCACATCACCACGGAAACGATCGCTCTTCCTCACCAAACAGGCTGACTCTGTTTACAACGATCTCAGTGAGTAGAGTAATTGGAATAAGTGACTGCAGTGAGTCACACAGATGTTTATCATTTAAGTTAAATGAGTGACAGAGTTTCTATTTTTGATACATAAATATTGATAGGTTGATATAATTAGCAATTAGATGCCACAATTAAATAAATAGTATATATTCAACATGTGAATTAGGATTAAGGATTATATACTACATGGATAAATAGTATATAATCAAAATTTTTAGACCTGAATCCCATTGATAACATCTGGAATGTGATTAAGTAGAAGATGGATGGTCGCTAGCCATCAAACATAGCTGTGCTGAGTTTGTTTTTGTGCCAGAAGTGGCATAAAGCAGTCAGCAGTGGTGTGAAAAACTGGTGGAGACTGTGCCAAGACTCTTGACAGGTGTGATGGAAACTCTGGGTCATTCCATCTAATCTTGATTTCTGAACTCTTTGACAACTTGTCATTTTCTGTAAATAAATATTCTCGGGGACAATATTTTTTTCTGTACTAAACATGTTCATTCATCTCAAACCTCCAAACAGTGAAACCTCTTCTAGAGCGCCGTGTAATTAATACGCAATTTTGTGTACATTAAAACACTGGCATACGTGCACGTATCTAGTTTGTGATATGTGTGTGTCTACATGGTTTGCTACATGATGGCTGTTTTAATATTTGATCGACTTGCAGGTATAAATTCCCCAAGCAAGTTTGAGAGCATCACAGACATCATCCACAGCAAGATTGAGGAGACTGATGGCCGCTTTCTGATTGGTCATGAAGAGGAGGAGAGGGAGGTACCCAACTGGTCCACTCTGTTTGATGGCTCCCATTCAGTGACGGTGCAGAAGAGTGTCCTGTCCCAGAGCAAAACATCTACTCCTTTTTCAAGCCCTGATCCAAACTCAAGCTCTACACCAAGTAGTAATAAGAAGCGGCGTGCCCCACCTCCTCCTGCTGACCGGGAGCCTTACACTCCTCCCAGCCGTCCTGCCAGACCTCCCCTCCCTGCCTCTCTCCATCGTCCCCCTCTTTCATACCAAGAGAAGGAGAACTCGGATGTCTGCAATACGCGCCCAGCCACAAGGCCCAAAACAGGAAGACCGTCCCTGGATGCCAAATTTTCTGCCATCATCCAGCAGCTACAGCGGAACAACGCCAGCGGAGTCGGGGCCCTCAGCCGAAAAAATGCCCCACTGGGCGTACTTGATGTACAACCACAAGGTCAGTATCAGGCCAGTCTCCAGCAGCCCGAGTACCAGAATGCCACAAATCCTGAAGCCACGGCTGACCCCTGTGGCTTTGTCAGGCCCGTTCATGGTCCTGGTCCTGTTCCTGCTCCAAGGAGTAAGCTGAGGAAGTCCTTCAGAGACAGGATTAGCCTTAAACCCTTGTGAACTTAACATCTGTTTTCTACATTTAATATCTACGCCAATTTACTACTATTACAGACAACTATGCTAACAGTTGACAAAATCAGATATGATGAATATTTTACAGCTGCTACTAATGATTATTTGTACTGTTGATTAATCTGTAGATATGTTTTCTCAGTCAGTTAGTTGTTTCGTACTTAAATTGTGAGAAAATTGTAACTCTAACTCCAATGTGTTGTCATCCAGTGTCATGTTTGATCCACAGCCCAAAGATATTCAACATATTGTCATGGAGGAATAAAGAAACCAGAAAATATCCACTCTGAGGAATTAGGATTTAGTGAATTTTACCCTTTGTCCTTCTCAAAATGATTATCTAACTTGAATCAATTATGAAAATATTTGGCAAAGTATTTGACAACTCCATTCATTGCTGCAGCACTTATTCTACAGTATATCAGCAGCAGTAACATGATGATAAATAGGGCTTTGTTGTATTCATCTGTATTTTACTCAAAAGGAATGGTCTCTTAACAAAATAAGACGGTCATAAAGTCCATCATCTCCTATCACGGTGTCAGGGATTTGTTGATACATCTCCACATTTTTCTTACCACTGTAAAAGTTTTTCACGAGCAGCTAAACCATGGATGTATATTGGCTTGAGCACTGCCATCATCAATCCCAGTAAAATGGAAAGGCTTATTTCTCAGCTCTGCCACTGGAACATGGACTGATGAAAGAACCTTTGCAAAAGCACTCAAATTGGAATTGATCCATAGGCTGACTGTGGACGAGTCATTCTTTTTGGAACTATTGACTTATTCCACTTACTGTGACGACTTTATGACCACTATAGCTGATTTTAAGGGAACAGAATTTTAGGAGCAATTGCAGGCACTAATGTGACTTTTCCATTTCCCAGAGGTCTTAATAATGGAGTGACCTTGGTTTTCAGTGACTACACAGTATGTCCAACATAATTTAACACTGCAGCAAATAAATGAGATGAACATAATTGAATGAATGAGTCTTTTGAGTGGCTAAAATAATGAACGCCCTTGTCTGTGTTTTGAATGCATCTAGTACGGCCAGCCACTACATTTTTCAACCACTTTAACAGTCATGTTTGGAAGAATGGTCTTTGTAATTACATGGAGAATGTGAAACGTAATGTTCGCCCTGACCAGATGAAGCACAGTGAAAGCTACATTTTCATTTTTTAAGTCTCACCCTCTAAATTCTGTTTAATCAAGAGAGGTAGATGTAGATTTGGGAGCTGGCGGATTACTGAAGGATTTTGTTTAAGCCTTGAAAGAGCCAAGAATGGATTATTCAAAAGGTGATGCAGCTCATTATTAGCAGCATTCATGTTTTTTTATGCTTCATGTGTAATACCAATACACTAGTCACATTGATGCTGTGCTTTCCATATCGGCATTAAACACACTGAGTCATTGTGACATATCCTTAATACTGTTTATCCTGAGGCTGATGTGGCTACACCTCAGGCTGTGTGATTATTGGTAAATCATCTTAAATACTTTGCCAGTAAAACCACAGCTCCCACTGATTTTACTGCAAAGGGTATTGGACTGGTCTGCCTGGAAATTCCATCAGTATATCGTCCTTTTTATATTTTTTTTCCATGCTACAACAAAATACATATCAGTAGTGATGACAAGTACTGTGAAAGCTTAAATTCCTGTATATTTTGAGTCATTAGTTGTACTGCTCGACTAAGGTTTATGTAATGTAACCACTACAGGAAAATGTTGAGAGGGAGACTGTGACCTAATAAGTAAAAAATGTATGACTGCATTCTGACTAAACATGGACTGATTATTCCCACTTTGCTCAACACTAATGAGCCACTTATTTCAATGTATGTCTTCTTAAAATACTGTATAAATCATTTTGATGAATAATTGCGTACAACAGGATTAACGGTTCAGTGAAATGTTTTATGGTCTTCTTTGTTTTGTTGCTTCTGATTAAAATGTTCCCTAATTCATTTTTTATAGTTCAATGCTACCTTCTCATTTCAATGTCATTTTTATAGCATAAGAATTACTTAGACATTAAATGGCACTGTCCTTATGTTCTAGTAAGTAGCGGTACATTAATCCTGTCCTAGTGTGGTGTAATTTATGAACAGTGCAATGTAAAAAATATTGTAGTTATTTTTGTTTCTCAAAGTGCAATTTTCTCCTCATTCTGTGTTCGCTGTTGTCTTGGAAGCTAACTGTATTTTTTATTATTGCTGATCTGCAATAAAACGGCCTACATTCTACCCTGGTGAGCCTGCTTTATTTTTGCTGAGCTTGGAAGTATTACTGAATATTTTTCATGGTAAAGGTTTACCAGGGGGTGGCAATAAAAGTCAAAGCATAGCTTTTATTGCAGCCCAACACACATCCCATTGAGATACATGCACTGGCACATTTCTCTACTGCAGCAAATACTGGAGAGGCTTCTCTGGCTTTCAGCCCAGAAGTAGCCTGTTGTGAAGATTAAGGCGGATGGAATCTCATAGCTGGATAATGGTATTACAATAATAAAACCCCATTCACAGTGCATTTACTCAGGGAAAAAAAAACATATTGATGTTAGTACACTGACATTTAATAACTGTGTATTCGGCTCAAGCTATTAATCTGCAGTTAAGTTAAAAAACACAAGTGAGGAAATGCATAGATAGTAAAATATTTTAATTAAATATACAGGAGGTCATATCATACAAAATGTCTTTATTTTTATCTTGCTCGCCAGCTGGATGATTGGTAAACTGTATCAAAAACACTTTAAGGATGCACATTGATGAAAACATGGAAAAAAAAAAAGTGAAACAACAAAGAATATCCTAATTCTTAAATCGTAGTGTTTAAATCTAACATGATCACGGTGACCTTGAGAAACAGAGCAAACAAGGACACAGCTAGATTGTGTAACCGACTTTTATACTGTTTATATACTATTTACAGATTATAACAGTTTATATGATAACAACCACGCCGTACTATCTACAGTGCTATTTACACAGAAAATAAGACAAGAAAGAGGGTTTGCCGTGAAATTGATCCCGTATGAATGTTCTGTACAGGAGGGCTTGCCAGCAGTAATGCCAGTTTTACCTACACACAACAATGTACAGTACTTAATAAGAAATGAATGTCTTGTATTCTAAGTGTTCAGTAAAACCTTTACACAGAGAGCTTTTTTCTTTTTGAAACACCAGACATGTTCACTGTGTATTTCGACTATCCTGGATCGCAATTATAGTGGTTGTAAAAGCCAGAGCAGGTGTTGCCTTCCCACCTCGGGCTATAGAGCATGGTAGGCATACTTTATGGAGTCTGGTACCTTTTCATCACTAGTAGAAAACACATACGCCACACATGCCCTGCGGACGACAGACACCAGACCTGTGTGTATAGTAATGGTCAGTAAAACCTCTTCAGCTTCCTCTCTAATTGTTTTCTTGACAATTAATAGCAAATATTAGAGCAAAGCAAATCTGTAAAAAAAATATTAAGCTTTTGTCTCCCATTGATCAAGTCTGGTGTCTGATAGCCAAGTGTGCCATATGGTTTTGAGCGTCTGCGCCGCCTTTTAAAAAAAGTGACAGTAATATTTATATTCCTACCCTGCTACAGAAGATAAACCTTAACAACTGTAGTGCTAATTCTAATCCAAGACTGCGAAAGGCACAGATATTTGCAAAGCAATAATATCCTAAGTGACAACATTCCTATAAAATCATACAGTGAGTCTTTTCAGCACGTCGAAGAAAAGAGTCTGTTCACCGAAAAAAAAAAAAAAAAAGAGCTTTTCAAGTTGGAGAACAAAAAGATGAAATGCTGATTTCTTGTGGTGAGCATTCCACAGCAGACGGCTGCTTCATTATGCTGGTCCTACAGACAAAAACAAGCTGCTACAGTCTACTCATCACAAGGGGTGTGGGGATGATTTGCTTTTTATTTAGGAAATAAAATTATAATGTCTTTTCATCAAATCTAACATAAAAAACATTTGAGATTAGTCAACAGATTGAACAAGACAGCTACTGGTGTTGTATATGAACTGAAATACATAATTAATAAAAACCTGAACTGAGTAGAAAGTGAGTCTACAGTAAATCTGTCAACACAGCACCTCAGAATGCAATGATGAGACTATTTCATGTTATGCAGCACCACAGTGAGGGTTAATGTCAATTCTAAAGAGTTCAGGAGGATTTACTGTGGCATTAACAGGCAACAGCTTTCAGCGTGGAGAAATGTAAACAGATACAACACCACTGGCTGAAGTGTAATAATGCGCTTAACAGCTGTTGTACTTGCGGTCTTGAACATACCTTTTGTTTTAATCAAGGACTTGATGTACATTATCACGGTATTTGTAGTGTTTTAAGCAACAAAGTTTAGCCCTCAGATGCAGTAAACAAATGGCTTTTCCTCTGTTGCCCTCCACTTAATGTCCAGAGCAACATCATGACTCACGGTGACTGAGAGTGGCAAACTGGTTTGTGGGCACATACATAAGAGCATTGTGCAAATTAGAATACAACAACAAAAACAAAACAAAAAAGATACAGTAAGTGGTGATAAAAAAAAATACAGAGCAGTGCAAAGTATATAACCAAATGCATGAACAAAACAAAAAAAAAGAAAATGGAATTTTCAGTCTGCCTGACTGATGCATTTATCAGTCTTTAAAGTTTAATCAGTGTTTTATTGTCATTCGGCTGAGCCACAATCTCCAAGTAAAAGACATGGAAAATACGTTGTTGAAAGAACATGGAGAGGGAGGAATCTCTCAAAGTCTGGTGCTGGGGTGTACCGAGGACAGCTGAGCTGGTGGGAGGGTGGAGAGGGGATACAGGTGGTGCAGCAGGTCGCCGTACAGTGCCGCCCCACCCGGGTGCCTGTAGAAGTGATGCGGGCTGGGACTGGAGGCCAGCAGTTGCCGGTGCAGCATCATGGAGTGAAAGGCTAAAGGGGGCACGAGGGGCGACACTGCCGACTGGCTCTTCAGATACTGTAGACCTGGATGCTGCTGGAGCCCGTCCTGGGCCCCGGGAGCAGAGACCAGGCTGCCGGGCGGGTACATGCCGGCATAGAGGGGAGCAGCGTGGGGCGGGGGGTATGTGGTCGTAGGGTGGCCTTCAGGGAGGTGGTTGTTGAGGTGGACTGCGTGGGCTGGCTCAGCTGGTTTTAGTTCCTCTGGGTCACTGCGACGGATTGCTCCGGCGGGGTGGATTGGTGTCACCACACGAACTTTCCTCTCAGGAACGTCCTCAGTCTCTGGTTCTGCTAGAGTCCTCTTACTGGGCCGAATGGGGCTGGTGAGGGATGAGTCCGATGAAGCTTTTGGGCTGGAAAATGGCTGTGAAGGTTCAACTGAGCTCTGTTTAGGGGGAGAGATGGTCATAGGAGGAACTCTACAAGCTTTGGGATGGGACTCCAAGCTCTGGTGCATGATGGGATATGATAGACCACAGAAGGATGACTTGGAGAAAGAGGACACCCTCTGGGAGAGAGGTTTTGAAATTGTGAAGTCTCTGGGCTCATCTTCTGCCTCTCTGCTATCCGCATGTGTCTGAGTTCTGTCACTGTAGTGAGACCTGAAGGCCAAGCCCTCTTGCTCCAGGCCGCCACAAACAAAACCCTGGCTGCTTTCACGCTCCCTTGTGTAGTGCTCTCTGCGCTCTCCGTTCACAAAGCCAGCCATCCTCTCCTGGCTCAGGCAGTTCTCTGTTTGTCTGTACAGACTGTTGAGGTGAGGGGAGGAGTAGCAGTCACCTGCGTAGTTCCTCGGTTGACCTGCTGGACCCTGGAGAAGTTTCTCCCCGGCTTTCTCCCCACTGTCCTGGGCATGTGTCCGTGTCAGATAGGGCTGCCAAGGTGGATTGACTTGAGGCTGGATGTGGCGGCTAGTCCGGCCACTGTAAGTCTCTGAAAGCTCCCCTGCAGGGGCCCTCTCAGACAGGCCACCAGTGGCTTGCTGTAAAGGCTTGCTGCTCTGGGCGTGCTGGATGACTGATGGCCTGAAGATGGGTGCTACCTCTGGGATGTTGTCTGGCCCGTGCCTCTGTCCTCCCACCTCCTCTTTAGCCTTTTTCTTCTCTGTCTCCCTTTCAACCACTGATATGGATGAATGAGAGGAAGCAACCGTGGGAGGTGGAGCTTGAAGAGGTGAAGTAAATGAGAAAGGGTTAGACTCACACACTTGGGATAGGAGCTTCTTTTTGGCCAAAGGAGACATGACCCCCTGGCTGGCTTTGCAGTAGGCAGCCATCTGTGCAGGTCCCTGTATAGACTCCTTCTTAATCACCCCATAGTCTTCTTTCTCTGGGTAACAGTCTGTGCTGCAGTCCACAGGCTGTCTGTCCAGCTGTTTACACATTGGTAACACTTTACCTACTCTCCCACCATGATTTTCTAAAGAGTCTTTGACCCTTGAGGTGGTCTCAGGTAGGGCGACATGTCCAGCAGGTTTGTTGTGATCCCAGCGGTGAGGCAAGTAGGGGTTTTTGGGAATGAAAAGCCCTTCGGCTTGCTGTTCACAGGTGAGTTTAGCTTGAAGGGCCTCGCTGATCTGCCTCCATTCAGGCTGGGGTCCGGGCACTGTGAGGAGGGGTAGACTAGCATGGGGATTTCTGCAGTCTGGCTCTTTGGGACAGCGCAGAGACGAGTGCTCCACAGATAAGGACTCTTCTTTCTTCAGGGTAAGATGTAACTCTTCTTCTTCTATAACAATTGGTTCATCTCGCAGACATGCCTCTTGTTTTATGACTGCAGACAGCTCATGACTCTCCTCTTTCCCTTTGGAGTCCTGGGTGCAGAAAAACAAAGTTGTTATAATTACATCACGGCGCTTTGTATTTTCAACAATTTGAAAGACACCAGAGGACAGGGGGTGACACAATGATGAAACAGCAAAAGGTGACTGAATAGCTTTTATTGTATTACAGATGCTTGGAGTCCTCACGCGTTCCCTGGCTTCCTCCCATTGGTCGACTGTAATATCTACATTAAGCATCTTTTCCCATGTTTGTTTTAAGTGAGAGGCCTGTGCAATACCATATTCCTTGAGGTTTATAAAAGCTTCCAGAGTTTTAATAAAAAAGCCGTCTCTCTATGCATAAATAAAGTTGATAGGGGAGTAGTATAATGCTCTCCTTAACATAATCCCTTATTTGTAAGTAATGGAAAAAAATCGTGTTTTTGTGCTTTGTATTTTCTGGTTAATTGACTAAAAATATTAAAGTCAAGTAAATCACATAGATTAGAAATGCCTGCAGTTACCCAAATCTGGAAACAGTGTCTATTGTACCTGCCAAACAGTAAGGATTATCTCATATCTCAGAGGTAATATGAGATCTACCCTCCAGTCTTCTTAACCCATCATGCTTTAAAAGTGCCTGGATTATTACAGCCAAGTTTAAGAGGTTCAAGCTATCTAAAAAAGAATATGTGTATGAATAAGATCAGCTCATTCTACTCATTATTACCCTTTTTCCAACACAACAACTTTGATTCTAACTTCTAATTCCTCTGCCTCAAAAGCAAAATAGAGACGACTAGACTGTGGTCTCGCTGGAAAATATAGAGCTTTTGGCATATTAAAGGGTAAGAAATTGTAAAATGTGAACCACTAACTTAGAAAGCGATCCAATATGGATGCTATTTGGAATATAAATGCTAATGTTCTGTGCATGAATGCACCACATCGTAAGGTCATACTTCAATATGTTTTGCTAGAGTACTTAACATATCTACTATATTCCAAAGACAATGCATTTGATCAAACACAGGAGACTTTTATGCAGTGCATTGGATTATACAGGACCCACTAACTCTCTAGTGTATACAGCTTTGGAAGTAATTATTGAACCACTGTGACAAAGTAGTGGAAAGTCAACATTTGTCATTAATGTGTCTGATAAATCCATCAGGGATTTCTTGTGTGCAAATGTGAGACAAAAAAAACCCCCAACATCAGACAAATGAAATATTTACTTTACTGATGAAATAAATAATAATGAAATTAATGACAACAAAAATTTGTTCAAGAACATGCAACTATAAATTAAGGACAAATGCAGAAAAAAAGCCAATGCGGAAACAATTAATATTCCAGGAACACAATATCAAAAGGTCACATTGACGAGCTGTTGTATTAAGTTTCTACAGAAAATCACAGGTGGTCTTATAATTATTTCTAAGCCTGTATATTATTAAATATGTCGCTGCTATACGTGACCTCTACTGAGTTATGCATATGGCCTGTATGCCTCTGTTTGCGTTCTCTGAGTCTTTTTTACTTGTAGTATTTCACTGGTTACTTTTGTATATGTGTGTTTTACATGTTTGTTGCTGTCCTCTTGACCAGGGTGTCCTATATCATAATGGGATAATTCTGTTTAGATAAAGTATGAATAAAATATGTGGTATTATTATTATTATTATTATGTGATTAAACCGACTAATGGTGAGAGTGAATGCATCTGAGGTGGCACTTTGGAGACTTCTGCGACTGACCTGTGATTGTTCTTGGCCTTTCACCATGTCCCCTCTGTCCTTTTTACTGCCCTGCTTGGGATTGTTGGGGTTTTTCAATTTCTTGGCCCCTACTCCTTTGGCTTTGGCTCCTGATGCCTTCTCCTGGCCGCCCTCCTGCTTCCTGGGCTTCACCAAGGGAAGGGGCTTGTCCTGCTCACCCTTAATGTGCCTCTCATAAGGAAGGAGGAGCCTGGGGAAGAATGCAGCCAAAGGAATGGAGATGAGTTGTTGCAATGATCATGTTATGTCATGTCACACATGCAAAAACACTCATTTATAATCTGGATTTTATGTGCAAATATGTTTACATAAAATACAGCGTGAACACCAGAAAACAAAGCTATTTTTAACCGAAGTGTCCACAACAAAGAGTGAATTGTTTTGTTAAAAAAGTACAAAATGTACATAAGCACTGTGTTTAGTAATACGAGGAGGAAAATGAGCCACAGCTTTGCCACAGGCACGAACTGTATCAAATACTCCCCCTCTAAACTGCCTTGTTTTAATACCTGGCAAGCATTAACAATCCTATTGTAATTAAAGTGGGTTAGGGAAAATCCAGGTTCACAACGGTGCCATAGTGTGTGTATGTGTGAGAGAAAGAGGATGTGAAAAAACAGTTATCTCCTGCTGAGAAAGATCGCATTTGGTATTAGTTTAACCTTGGAAAAAAAAATATACATGTGTGCGTTTGTGAGTGTGTACTTGAAAATGAGGAAAATGCCTGAAAGAATCGGCATCAAACTGGTAATAGGAGCCAAATCTATAATTTCTACTTCAATATACTAATGTGATTAATCATCTAATCCCTGAAACCAGTTACAGTAATAAAATATTTCTGCTGGTAACATTATGAATCAGGTTTTACACACACACACACAGTCCAGGTGTCTGGAATATATTCAAGATCGCTGCATGTACTCCAGCTTAATGAAGTCCATGATTAGTGACAAGAAATACTCTGTAGGAAAAACATCCAACTATTTTTGACTTCTGTTATTTCTCCTCCAAATAGTTCCCAAGTCAATTTTCCGTATCTGATGTCATAACTAATGGGAACATTAAGATCTGGATAACATAACAATACCCATGTGTAAAATAATGACATGAAGAAACCAGTGAGGGAAACTTTTAGACTTTTATTGCTCAGAAAAGAAAATGGAAATTGGCACTAGACCAGAAACAGGAAATGTTGTGGAAGAGGAAACCAAGACAACTGAAAAACTACAATACTCTAAACTTCAATAAGCTCCACTGAAAATGTCTCCAGCTCCTCTGTCAGTTTTTTTTACAATAACAATCCATAAAAGCCAGACAGAAACATGACTTTCTCAGTCATAAGAAAAAATAAGGTCTTCTCGTGTAACGACAAGAGACGGTTGCACTATTCCTTTTAAGGGACATGGCGGTAAAACAAACAATGAATCAAGAGCTGTTTCGCCTCCTCTTCAAAAGGAAGAAAAAAAAGCCTCAGAGAGTTCAAGAGGCTCTGTGGGATTTTTTGTTATTTTTCCTCTGAACAAAAGTGCTGGCAGGGAAAGCAGTGAAACTACATTTCATACAGCTGGTCTGGCACCAGGCCCCAGGCCAAGAAAGGAAATGTACTATTAAATGTGACTTATTGGAAAGAAGGAGAGCAAAAGGGTTGTGAAAGAGACGAAGGGAGGGAAACAGCAAAGGAAAAAGAAAAGGCGAGTGAAAGAGGGATTAATAATATGTTAATGAAGGGCTAAAATGATTCTGAATGAAGAAAAGGTGCTAGAAAACAGGCGCTTTTATGAACATAAAAATAGCTGCGGTTATATTTTTACAACCTGTTCTCCTCAGAGAAATGTTGATCTGCCCATGGCTTTTTCAGGTTGCACTTATGCCAATAAAGTCCATTCTAAAGAGAGCCAGTGGACTGAAAACACCACAGTTCACACCATGTTTGTATTTT
>JAPTYQ010000008.1:17369688-17385194 GCA_029814465.1 Ostorhinchus cyanosoma
CAGAGAAAATGGCACAGCACAGAAGCAAAAGGCAGTCTATTTCAAGGTTATTGATGCCATCTTTTTCATGACCTCATTTTTAATTCAGAGCGCTGGGCCCTGACAGCTAATCTCGGGAAACGGTTTAAATAAATATCATTAAAGCTTCCCCATAGCTGCAGCGCCAGACCTTGGTTTGGACATTTCTACATTGATTTCTCCCTGTGCGCTAATGAACGCCGCTCTGCGGATAAAAAACAGTAACTTTGAAAATGACAATTAGCTGAGGTTATCTCCTGTTCAATTCCAGCTATGTAACTCCATTACTAGCAGTGATTACTGCCTGCTCCTGGACAGCATAAATATAGTGATTATGCCCCTGGCTCCATCTTTCACAATAACATCTCCTAGGAAACCATTTCATATGATTTTACCATTAGAGTGGTAAGGGAATAATGTGTATAATTTAAAATAAGAGCTGAATGCTGGTGGATATTCACAGTCTTTAACCCAAATAACATAGAGGCAGCCAAGAATATCTACTTAATTTAAAACTATTATGGCCTAAAATATTGTTTCCTTTCTTCCTCCTAGCTTAACACTTTTTATTTCCTGCTCTAGTCTATTTTGGCCTGCTCAGGCAAATCACAAGTGATCCTTCTGAGAGAAGAGTAAAACCTAAGTGTTGTTCCAGTTCGTACACTGTACATTCTTCCCCATGAATTATATTTTTGTAGCACATTGACTAATGATTAAAGGGGGAAACAAAGACGCCTCTAGGGAACAAACACACACTTCAGCGAGCCCACAAACAGCCTCATTCATCATGCAGAGAGAATGGCCGTGTTTGCTGAGTTAATACAATGAAGCTAATTGCCCTCCAAGCAGCCCAAACACCAAGGCTCAGCTAAAATTATTCCCCTGAATGGAAACTTGCTCAGCTTCAGCTGATCTTTCTCTCCCCTCCTCTCTCTCTTACACACATGCCCCATCACCCCCACTCTCCCCGATACACCTTCTCTCTCTCTCTCTCTCTCTCTCTCTCTCTCTGTCAGCCTGATATTCACTGCAGTGTGTGGATATTATTGCTTTGTATTGATTCAGCATTATTTTCTCTCAGTGGCTGGAGAGAGAAAGGCCAGCGCAGCAGCAGTCACACCTCAGCGCTTCGTCCTACCCAGCCTGCCTTGCTACGACCCTATTTATACCCTATAAAGTGATAAACAATATAGACTCTCACATCTGGCGTCCGAGTGATTTGGAGACATAGATAGATTTGACTGATTTTGGAACAAGATAAAAAGCTGCAAAACAAGAATCAGACAGGTTTTGCAATAAAACCACTTTTGGCCCACAGCATCTTTGACACCAGGTGTTGAAAGCTGTATTTATTATTAGTATAAATAATGAATACCACTGTGAAGTGGCTCCACCTTCAAACCGTATACCCCCTTTTCCAATGAAGAGGAAATGGGCCTCACCTTAAATGCTGAAAGTGGCGTGAGTTGAACATTTAGAGGCACACTGTCAGTTTGTGTACTATATAAGTCACTGAACAATACGCTCTGGCTTCACACATTTCCAAGAAAAGCAGTTCGGCCACCACCGCCTGCGCTTGCAAATTCACTTACTGCATGCAATCCTGACACAATATGAAGCGCCTGGCCCCCGTCATATGGTACACTACACTACTGGCATATAGCTCAGTTACTGACAGGTGAGTGTGTGCCAGAGTTGTGTTGATGCATGAAGCTACAGCAGCCTGAGGGATGTGGAGAGGGTCACCGGCCTGAAGGAATGACCCGCTTCATGAGCGTCTGGTTATCTCGTGTTGGGAAGATCGTATTTGGCATTTGTTTAACCTTGGGAAAGTGGGTGGGTGGGTGTGTGCATGTGTTGTGTTTGTGTGTGTGAATATGTGCAAGCAGCCCTGCATAATACCCTCACAGCTCCCCGAGGATCATATCCATATGCTTGCTTTGGTTTAGTAATAACATCTGAGTGATTATGTGGAGGTTCAAAATGCTGCAGTATCTGACTGATTAGATGAATATATTAAACCGGCATTTCCATTTTATCTTGCAGCTCTGAATGCCTGCAACGTATACTGCGGAGGAAAATTGTTACTGTATATTTCTGTATTATATATATATATATATATATATATATATATATATATAGGTCAGTTAATAATTCAAAACTGTGCCATGATTTTGAGTGTTTTAATCCTCTTAAGCTGGCTTGTAGAGCTGCATGGGTGGGGTTTACTGTGTAATTGGTTCCATAGTGCCACACAACTGATCAATGAATGCTAGAAAAATTACTGAATCCAGTTTCATCATGAACTGATTTAAGCTCATGAGGAATCTATTTATATATATAATTAAAGGAGATCCAGGCAATTATCTCAAATCCTCAAAAGTAATTATTTTTATATACAGTATACAACTGCATTGACTACATAACATTAATATTTATCTTGTACTGAACTGATACTATGAATAAAGCATAGGCAAATCAAATTTGATGCAACAGGGAGGTGGGAGGTGTACACGTGCACAACAATATGGTGACACATATAACCACCCAACATAATAACTCACCTCTCGTAGTGTCTCCGTGTACATGTGGCGGCACTTGTGCTGCTGGGGTTCCCGCCTAATTCATCATATACATGTTTCCACTGTCTGCGAACTGTGATCTGGAGGGATGGAAGGGAAGAAAAAGAGAGAACAAAAAAAGGAGATGACAATGAGTTGAATTCAGAGAGATAAATTGAAAAAATGTGTGAGGGGAGGAAAAAAACGAAAACAAAAGAGAAAAGCATAAGTGGCTGACATCATTTTGAGGTCTTGGGGAGTTGCTGGCTCATGATGTTCCAGTTATTGAATCCTCAACACTCAATTCTCTAACATAATAAGTTCTGTTAACATCATGAAGTCAGTTGTTCCTGCTGTAACCTCTTATACCAAAACAGATGATGGGTTACAATACAAAACACAAAACTCCAGGCTGCCACAGAGCTAACAAAGCCTCGACATGAAACGTGAGATAATCAGCTGCAGATATAGGGGCTTTAAAAGGATACGAGCCCCAATTATATGAGCTGTATCCTGTTTATGGCCTGGTTCGGCTGTCTGTTTGGACGACATTATACCAGTTAGCTAATGAAGAAACAGGCATGCATTTAAATCAACCTTTGACTTCAGTTTGCAAACACACAAATAGCGAGCGAATAAATAGCAGGTAAGGCTGACAAAGTTATGCCTCTTTTTCTTTTACCTCTGAGTCACACACACACTGTTTTAGCGTTTTTTTTGTTTGTGTTTGTGTGTGTGTGTGTGTGTGTGTGTGTGTGTGTGTGTGTGTGTGTGTGTGTGTACACATACACGCTTTTGGGCATATATGTGTGTGTTTTACATCAAAACCAACTTGGGAAAAAATGAGCGATTTGACCAATTTCCTTCTGACCAGTGCAGAGTGGAGGAACATGTGTTTTCCACTCCAAGGGGGTTTTGAAACAACGGCATCATTTTTGCTAAATGTGGCTCTGAGTGAGACTTTCTTCTTGAGAAAATAGTAACTAACCTCAAGGAGGGAAAACACAGAAATATACAGGGGGGAGAGAAAGAAGATGAAGAAAAAAGGAAAGATAATGGGAGGAAAAGAGCAGGAGAGGGTAGACAACAGGCAGAAGGAAACAGACAGAGGGGGAGATAGAGGGAGGGAGGGTGGGAGGGACCTTGACGAAGAGAAGGAATATATTGCCACATATGTGAATACTTACCAACTCATATCCTCCGAGTTTCTGAGCAGCTTGAAACATAGTCCAAAGGTTGACTGTGGGAGACAGAAGACAAACAAGGCAGTCAGGAACTCTGGGAAAGAACCTGAGCTCAAACACATCACGTCATGTACAGTCTTGACACCAGAGGGATACATACACGGCTGGAAGAAGTGATCTGTTACTAGAGTAGGTGTAACAATAACATAATTTACATTACAAGTGAAAGCCTTTTCCATAATTTAGTTTAGAGTAGTCATTATTGATTATTATAGCTGATGATTATGCATGTAAGCAGTGTTTTAATCTCGTAGCTCATCGATGTGGAACTAATGTTACACAATTTATATGATGATACGTAGTTCAATCAATATTAAATGCATCACAGTGTATAATTTGATGACAGGTTTTGTGTTTTTAATCCTCACAGACTTTTTTATTGGATAATCTTAATGAAAATATAACTACATATTTGGTGTGGCAGCATGAAAGCATCTTATTTTAAATGTCACACAAAGCACTGCTGCAGTAGAGTTGAAAAGATGCAAATGAATATTGAATACTTGTACAATCGCCACTATGTGATATAATACAACATGTGCCTCATCCTGACAAAGAGATTTGTTAACCTTCAGCTGCAGCCCGCAGGTATGAATGAAAACCATTACAAGCATCAAACGCTTGGCAGAATGCTCATACTTCTGTTTGAACTAATGCAAATTAATTTGCATTGATTTCCCCATGCAAACACCCTGTGACAGACCATATCAAAATACAAGTCTTGTGTAACATTTTCCTAAAAATAGCTATGAAAGCGTTCAGAGCAGCTTCAAATGGCTGTCTATCTTTGAAAGAAACAAATTTCATACAAACAAAGAACCACAAGTTCATTGCAGGACTCTTAATGCCAATGACATTTGTATTTGCTTTCCGTAACATCATTGTTTAACATTTTTATATGAAGGCCTATAAATAAGAAAAGGAGGCCTCGCCTGGGAAGAAATCCATCAAAATTCAATCTGTGCGTACACAAAGCCTTGCATTTGTCAAAATGACATTTTCCTATCTCCGCTTTTGACAGCATTGATTTTTTCCTTCCCTCCTCTCTGCGACCGTTGTCAATTCACGGGTGGAATAACAAAGGGAGCTGGGTAGGTTTTTCTGTTTGAACTGAGCACTCCGGCATATTGTGCTTTCTGACTGTAGAAACAGAAAGATGGTCTATTTAACTAGCTTGTTATGCATCGACTGTAATTACCACAATAGCACACAGGACTGGGAGGGAACAGAACAGATAAAGGAAATGAGAGAACATGCCTTTTCTTAGATGTCTTGTCATTAGCAATTTCTTTTCTTAATTCCCCTCTATTTGGCAGGGGCAATTATCACTGAGATAAGGATGACAAAACAGAAACACAATGCAGCCTCACTGACACACCGATGGCATGGCAATTAGACAACAAGGCTGAAAGACGGAGACAAATTGGAACTGATGTTCACAATCACATGCTGATGCACAAGCGCTGAAGCACACATGCGGCTGTAATAACCGCTCATACACACATGCACGCGCACACGCAAACCCGCATACATACACACAATCCTTCCCATCAAGGGCATTTAGAATGTACAATGTACACACTACTTCCTTTAACTGCTTAACCCACTCCATCGCACATTTCTTTCAACACGTCTGCTGCACCCATACGACTTCAATGGGAGCAGCTGTAGAGCAAAGTCAATATTAATCAAGTGATAAAAAAAATAAAAGGACGGTTACTCGCATGAATAAACTGCTCCCACAGTTTCCCTCTCATGCTGTATTGCTCCCAGAATGTAACAGCCAACCATTTTCTGTCATTTCCTGTGATTCTGGTGCCAATATACATTTAGCCTCCACAGTGTGAATGGATTTACTGGAGAAATGTAATACTTGACAACCTCATATTCCATTATTTTTCAAAGAAGTTATCCACAGCACTGGTGAATGGAGCCATTCTGCCAACATTTCAAAGATGAAAAATATATATTTTTAAGCTGTAGAAGTGAATGTCTATTGAATACTGCAGTTTTAAGAGGCATGTGATGATTACAGACTCGGAGTTAACAGGCCACTTGGTCTCAGATCAGCACCTCTGCACCTCTAAGATGTTTAATGCATATAATCCCTGGTGAGAAATATAAATTCAACATAAGTAAGGAGCTAGGCAAACAAGAAGACACGAGCAACAAACATAATCATTTTAACTGGGCTTAAAAATACATTACGAGTCATCTGAGTAAAAGGTTAATTGACTGGATTTTAGTGATTAGTCCGTCTCTGCTGGCCTGTAATGATCCCCAATTCCCACATAAAAAAAAATGTCTTGGTTAGGGCTTCACAGTTAGGAGATGAGGTGGAATATACATAAATCACCCATGTTAACATTCAGATATGGTTTTTTGGATGCAAATCAAATGGATATTTAATCCAACAAAGCATGGGTAAGTCTGGTAAATCATTCAACCATCTGTTGCTTTGTTAAGCTCCAGAGAACTTCATAAAAATACTATTACTCAAACATAACTAAAATAACATAATTTCGATTTCCATTACAGGAAAGTGTGTTCTTTGATCTTTCAACGCATTTGTAGCAAGTTTAAAGAGAGGAATATGAAAAGAGGGTCCTGATTACATCTAAGGGTTTGTTGTATTAATTATGATGTTTTTTGGTATTTTTCTCCCCCCCTTCTCCTTTACATGTGCTGATGTGTGCTCGCTGCCAAGGACGAAGTTTAAACAGCATGATTTCACCATTTAATGAGGGCCTTGCCTATGATGTGTCTGGTTTTGAGATTCAAAGCATGTACTGTATGTAAAACAGTTGGCACGTGGACCTCGACTTTAGTCAGAGCTCAAACAGAGAAATGCCAACTAAAAATAAAGCATGATGGGTATGTAATTCTCCCCTCGTCTTCTGCATTCTCTCTCTTTACCTCGTCGTATCCCCCTCCTCTACTTCCCTCAACCACAATGACCTATTTAAGCAACAACATGTCAGCAATCAAGATGACAGGATTGTCAAAATACTGCGGTGAGGTTAGCAGAGTCGAGGCGACCACAGCTTACCTTCATGTAATAGTTTATAGTAATGAGTTTTACTGTCCTATAAACTGTCACAGTTATAAACAGTAGACATATCCCTCTCCTTCCCGTCTCTTTAATTTGCTGGTGCTGTCGTGCTACATTTGGATGTGAATGACTAAATCTTTCCTGGCTCATTTGAAATGAGCTGAGCTGAACACAAAATGTGATTTCCGTCTTTGAATAAAGACTGAGAAAGAAGTAAATTTGAAAACCACAGTTTGAGCCGAGAGACCACGTTCTCCTGAGTTTTGCCTTGAGATCAAACGACTAAAACAAACTCACTTTTTCAGTTTTCAAAAGACCAGGACGTGCCCTCTGTGATGTTTTGTGTGCATGTTTCGGGCCTTATGTCCTGTGCACACTGAGTGCAAGCTAAGCACCTGACCTATATCAGAAATCTTTTATCTTCAACAGACGTGTTTTCCATACATGTGATGTTCTTTTAACACAGTTAGAGGACGTTCTTGGCCTTCACAAAAAACCCCTCTGACAAGAATGAGAAGATATTCTCTCCTATATAAAAGCAAGTCACAATGTGCTCTGACAGGGAGCCTCCAGAGTTTTTCACAAAATGCTAGATGTGATTTCTCTCAACGCAGACAATAATTCCTCTGGTTTATTATTACAACAGATTGGTTGCAGTTTTTATCAAGTTTGTAATTTAATGGTTGTGGGTGCTATGTCTGCACAGGTGTTGTTTTTCCTCTTTAACTAAATGTTAAGGATAAGAAATGTCCTTGACTTGATTAAAAAAGTTGACTGTTAGTCCTGTGATCACAGTGAGGGGGCGCTGTAGATAGTATGTGGTTACAGATGCTGATTAAAATGAACACAGGGTTTTTCCCTTGTTGACACTCCAGCATGTGCAGTTTCATTCTGATCTAAGAACACTAATTTGAGATGTCTTCACACCTCTCGGTATATTTTAAGATTCAACTAATGTGTTTTTCTCTTTGACTGGGAAGCAGAGGGTTTCTTTTTTTGTTTTATTGTAGATTTATGCTTGTTCCTAAAGGTGCCTCTTACTGCTTTTAATCTCCCACCAGCCTCCTCACCTTCCCCACTGGTGATATTATGACCTAAATCTACAGAGCAGCCCGGGGAAAAGGCATCCACACAAACTTTACTATTAGACTACCGAGTCTAAACTAGTGTACTCCATTGTTTAAATATTTCCAGCGAAGGGAAAAGAATAAGTTGCCCTACTCACTCTGTTTGAAGCCGAGGAAGGGGATCCTCTCTATGGGCGTGTCTCTTTCTTTCATGTACTTGTAGAGCTCTACTAAGAAAGCCTGCTCCTCTGCTCTGCTCTCTTCTGATGGTTCTTCCTCTTTCCTCTCCTCCTTCTCGTTCCTCTCCTCCTTTTCCTTTTCCTTATCCTTGCTTCTCTCCTTGTCCTCAGCCAGATATTTCTTGCTGAGGCTGTTGGCCTTGTGTTTGGCTGTCGGGGTTATTTTTCCGTTGGGTACCACTTTACAGCTGGGTTTGACCTGCGAGGAAATAGTGTGAGCAGTCAGTAGATGCAATTTCAGATGAAAATTCAGTCCCCAGCAGAGTGTTATTCAGATGATGCCAGATGATTTGGATGAATATGTTCAGATTCATGCACAAACAAATATCATCCAGGCCATGGAGGCAGCCTCTCATTGATTATCACTGGAACAGGTCTTGTTGTCATCACAGATTAGGCTCGACTTCAGCTTCAAGAGAGAATTTGTAATATTGATTTAACTATCCAAGGTCATAAGAATAACAGCTCGGCATAGACTTTTAGGGTGGATATTCCCTTCACTTTCAATATTACAACCAATGTCAAGGCGGGTAAAAGAAAAAAATTTGATTTTAAACATCAATCTTTCAAAATGCTGAAATGTGGAACATAATGCAATATCTTTAATTTCTTACAAAAACCTTTCAATATTATCTACCAAGTCATATTATCTTAGCAAAAGGTAATTACAAATGCCCTGTGAATGACTTAAACTGTTTCAATACACAGTGAGAACATGCTGTACCCATTCAAATAACTAATTCACTTGTGGTTGAGGGAAATGAAATGATACACACAAAGAAAATGCCAGAAAAAAAACAAATTATCTAGTTTAACCAAGTGTAAAATAGATATTAGATCTTTTACTGCTATGAATATTTACTATGAAAACTAAGTAAGAAAAGCAGCTTCTGTCCTTTGAAAAGAAAACCATGGAATCACAGGTTTTGGACATAATCAGAGTAATCATAAAAGGAAGTCAACTTAAAAAAAGTGATTTAATGTTACACAACTTAGTCATACAATTTCAAACTGCAACAATACGCCTTTGTCACAGTAACACATTTTAGAGTACAGTATGTACAGTAACACTGCACTGCTACTGTTCTGTCATTCACTGTGACTCTTAAAAAACATTCTTTTGTTTGGTTTCTGAAGACACAAACTTAAGCGGGGGATACAGTTGATTGACACACACAAGCTCAGGTTGTCACATGTCATCATTGCAAAACTACAACAGAAAAGATACACATTTACACACAGTATTAGAAGTAATTGCCCTGTATTTACACATTGTTTCTCTGTTAAACAGTAACATAGGAGATACCTTGGTAGGTGTTTTGCTGTCTAGGCAATAGGGGTCCAACGATGCCAGTGCTGCTGAACCCTGGCATGACCCAGATGACCCTTGACCTTGACCCTGAGCCTGAGCATCCCTCCTCTGAGACATTGACAGCTTCTTCTTTCGAGGTCGACCCTTCAGGTTAGGTGCTGAGGGGAAAAAGAAAATAAGAAAACATTAGTGGTCTGATGATGACAGTATGCATTTAGCTATAATGAGGTTTAAAAAAAAATGACGGATGCTGTGATTAAATCAGTACATACAACATTTTCATCTTCAATTTATAAGCCATTTAATGCTTTCAATTGAATGTTTACACAATCTCTGTTGCTATTTTTTCTGCCACTAATATAGGAGATATGATAATGTATTGAGCAAGAAATGTGGATTTCATGGACTCAACACGGAGGAGGATAGAGGCTATGACGGGAACATTCACAATCAAGGGAAAGGAATTTCACAAGCCTGCTAGCCTGTAGCTAATTATTTTTAAACTGGATTAGTGCAACATTGTGCTAAATGGGGTAGCTGACTGCCAAATTGCTCCAATGTGCTAGTAAACACAGTCTTCAAGTTCCCTCTCAGCCTTAAAAGTACATTTAAATTCAGACAGATGTATTTTTAAGATTCAAGATGAGGGCGTCATAAACAGCGGTGCAGTTAGTATGGTGCTGTTAATCACAGCCGCTGGTTAACCCACAAAAAGGAAGAAAATCTGCACAAACAGCCTCAGCAAAGGGAAATATCTGAGACAGATGCTGAAATAGCTCAGATATGTTTCTCCCCACAACATATATAATATTATGATGAAATTTGTTTTGTTTTTCACGGTGGGGATGTCATGGCTGTCATCTCATCAAGCTGTACGTGCAATGTAGAGACAATCTGTGCATGATACTATAACATGTACAGTACATGATACAGATCACCGTCACTCTTTTTCTGGTTCCCCTATAGTAAGCCCGCTCATGTCTTAAAGCTGAACGCTGTTAATTAAAAACACATGAACCTGCCTGATAGGGGCTCTTTGTTTGAAAAGCTGGCAGATATAATTGCTCAGTTCACATTACACACACAATAAAGTATTTAAGCCCTCCAAGTCCTTTGTACACCCACGTTTATGTCAACCCGTGACTGTAATGTTACTTCTTGGCAGAATGCCTTGCCTCCACGCAGCAACACAAACAGAGATAAGCTCAACAGAGAGACGGAGAGAGAGAAAACGACAGAGAAACTTCAAATAATCTGAGTTCAGTCACGTATTTCACAGCATCAACATTCTTTCTTTCCATCTGCAATGACAATTAAATCACATCCAAGGTTGTTCTCTGCCAAAAGGACTCTGTGATTATTTTTGTCGGATCAAATTCCCATCAAGAAAATGCTACAATAACATAGGAGAATGAATAAAACTAAGAGGCAGTCATTAATAAGGGTAAAACGATTACGACTCAGCAACCTATCACTTCAAGTTGTTATTTTCACAACGGTCTCGCCACAGAGAAACAGCTCAGGGAAAATTCCAAGGACATTTGTTGTGCATTTGTCATCCATTTGGCATTAAAAAAACAAGTTTTCAACACTGTAATCTTTACTTAGAAAGCTCTGGGTGTGTATCCTCCTGCAGTGTTTTTACATTCATCTCTTTCTTCTGCCTCTGTAAATCTAGCTTTTTCTAATTAACTCAAAGAACTTACATAAACCCTGTAATTTATTTATGCACTTGTGTTTATTTTGTAGGATATATAAGCGTACAGAGTATGCACTGAATAGATTAATACCACATACCACAGCATTTAGAGCCTAGGGTAATTTGAAACATCTCCAGATAGGTTCCCATAAAAACACAAATACAGGATTACATAAACAATCAATCAATACAAAGCCAGAAATTGCATAAAAGTCACGGGATCACCTTTAACTGCATGTCTGACATAAACCGTACAACACAAAACATATGCACTTAATAAGGTGTTGCGCAACATGAAGATTATGAGGGGGATGGCTCAGGCTTGTGTGTTTGTCATGTATTAGATTTATTTCGCTAACATGTGACATCTCTTAAAAACAAACCCTGCGTAGGTCTATGTGAGGTCACACCCTGAGTGCGGTTCTGTTTTTAGTCCAATCACTAACCCCTCTGACACCCTACACTCAGTTACATAACCTGCCTGCCTGTTTACATATTTCATCAGGTCAAATATTGCTGCGTAAGGAAATGCTGCAATTAAAGCAAATACACTGCTGCATAACAAATGGCGACGTGTCGGCGAATGAGTTTAGATTCACTGACATACTGATAGAGGACTTTGATTTACAAAAGGGTCAAATGGTGCATTATGTATTCCTGCGTCCAGACGTACAAGGTCAAGTGGAGGATTTTGTTGCAGGTTATCTTTCTGCTGCTGAAGTTGTGCAGAACTGCTGATCTGCTCTCCTTGTGGCAGGGTTACATAAGGGAGGGGGTCATCATCTTTAGAATAACACAAAGGAAATCAAACACAGACAGGCTGTGCACAGATTGATTTTCTACAATGGAAACACAGACATTTATAGTCTGTAGAAAAACATCACAGGATAATGATTTTACAGCACCCTGGGAGATGTAATATTTTTAACTTCCTGTGGGCATTAAGTGTTTTTGTCAATGTACTAGAAAAGAAAGAGACCATTTAAGTATACATGATACTTCCCTCTGTGTGCCAAAATTGGTGCTACAGTCATGCACTAAAAATGGCTTTCTGACCAAGCTACACAGTTCCTTTTTACTTCACATCGTGTTACTCATTTTTCACTCTGTAGCTTTGTGCTTATCTGGGTCGCTGACTTGACTTCGAGACATGCCTTGAAGTGACCAGAGGACTCTTTACCTGGGCCTTCACAAGCCCCAGAAGGCATATTTAACACATGCAGACGTATGCCGGCAAACACTGGAAGCAAATAAACTCCCTGTTTCACTCAGACACATACTGTTATTGTAGTGCTGAACAGTAGAGAACTGTATTTTGAACTATGGCTTGTCGGAAAAAGAGGTGAGATCATGCTCTCTCGCTCGCTCACACACACATACACACACACTTTTACAGGTAAGGGGTATTCCCTGAGGTGTGAATCCATCATGTCTTGTCACAGAGCACAACCCCCGAGCCACGGAAGTCAAAACGACTCAAGCAGCGATGTGCACAGCCTGACAACTTGATCTCCGGGTGCAAACGAATGCTCTCAGCTCTTAACGGCTTTACGAAAGAGCTTTGTCTAATAATTTTTTCCCCCTCAGATTCAATTAAATACAGCTCTAATACCTCTGTTTCATTGCCATTCGCTTGATGTCAGTAATAATGAAAAACTCATTAGAGACGACTCAGGATGGGTTCTGACGGTTCTATGCATCAACAGAGAAGAGCCACAGGGAACCACAACAAAATGGACTGATTGATTGAGAGGCTGCTGGGAATGAAGAGACACATCAAGACGACTGGAGAATTCAACTGATGGATGCTTCACTTGATAACACTCAGAAATCGACAGAAAAAAAAAAAAAAGAACCAACCCAATATCTACATGTGTTCAGTTAATGACTTGAAATGTGCTTCACTTTTAAGTATCTGGACAAATGATCACTTTGATGCCGCTTAATGTTTCATGATTAGAAAACCAACATTATAAGAATTGAGCGTTTTTGTCATCACAAAGATGTAATCAATATAAAAGATAAGATAATATCACAATAAGTAATGACAGAAACAGTTAAGAAATAACTGAGGATACATAAATAAGTAAATACGAACAATGGGAGACAGGGGGTGCAGAGACTTACATTATATTGCAATCCATTATTGAATCAAAGAAATATGCTTCAATAGAAAAAAAGAAATTGAGTAGTCCATTTCCAGGAAAGATCCTTTGTACGAGAAATCAGTCTTTTGGACATTCTCATCAGTATGAAGCCCACATTTTATAGAATAAATGAGATTTGCTTTTGATAATACTTGTAACAGACTGTTGCCACTGAATTAAAGGGGCTGCTGTATCAGAGATCCAAGAGCATTTTTGAGCACAATGTAAAAGAACATGAAGGAAACACATCTAAAAAGGTTTTTTTTTTTTTTAATGTAAATCTAACAAATTTTACCCTGAAAGAAAAACATTTGATGATATCCTCCTTAATCATCTCACACCAGAATTTTGACATATGCAAGCGACACCGCACTTCCGTTTTATTCACATAAATTCTCATATTCAATAGCAAAGACGTAATCAGAATTCTTTAATATAATAATAATGGATTATATTTCTATAGTGGCACCCAAAGCGTTTTATATTATTGATCCATTATTCATTCGCTCTCACACTCTGGTGGTGAACTACCTGGGGCAGCCTGACGGAAGCATGGCTGCCGATACTGCCTCTCTGAACATTCATACGCATTCATACACCAGTGTGAGTGACACTGGAGGCAAGGGTGAAGTGTCTTGCCCAAGGACACAACGGCACATGACTAGGACAGAGCAGGATTTGAACCTCCCACCCTTCAGTTATTGGACAACCCACTCTACTACAGCCACCACTGGTAATCTCAGAGTTACAGTTGCTCCATTCAGGTGTAGTAAAAAGTAGCAGGAAAAGGATAAAGGTTCTACTCAGCCATGGTTCATCTACAAATGTGGTTTCATATCTTTATTTTTTTAGGACAGTGGAAACATGGACAAAATATGCTTCTTTGTCATCTCCCTCTGCCTTATTAAAGTGGTTACATTCAGTATTTCTACTTTTAAAGATACTGAAAATCACTATTAAGAGTGTTTAGAATAAAGAGTTCTGATGTTTCGGATTTGAACTGTAGAGAAATGTACTCAATTTGTGACAATGTGACCGCTACATTGAGTAACTCTGCTGGTCTCCAATGTCAGAAAGTGACAAAACGGGATGAGAACCACTTTTAGAGTCAAAGAAAGTGATAAAGTAATAAAAGTTATTTTCACCACTGGACACAGCTCTGAATGAAAAAGACTGGAGTTTGAAGCTGAAATGGCAGCATTTCCTCCACATGAGTGAGTTTGATTATGAGGAAGGTATAAAGCTATTATGGGATGTTATTATCTTTAGCACTTTATTGGACAAGTGACTATTTTCAGTAATCTCCACACACGTTACAAGACAGTGGCAGCAACAGTTACAGTTTGGACAGTGAGTCAACAATCCCAGGTCCAATGTGGTCTCCAGGGTCTGTACGGTCCACCTCTGCATGAACAGTGAGTGTTCCTGCTTTGTTCAGTACCAGGAAGTAATGGTACTAATGTAAGGAATGATGTTCAAAGGGAGAATGTGGATGTGGACAGGGGTCTGGATCTGCACTTATGATGATCTAATGTTCCTTTCACCTTACATGTGTTTTTCTTGTATTTTTTCAATATTTACTTCTTGTATTTTTTTTTTATTTGGTGCTTATGGATAAGGAACTTCATTAACTTTCACTTTCTACATAATATAAAATTTAGAAAAATTTCACTAAAGTAATAACGTCTTGTTATGTCCTCCAATAACACACCAAGGTTGAAATTTTGAAGTTCAGAGTATTTCTGTGAGTGCCTTACAAAGGGTTAAATTAAGTTCTTTGTTAAGCTGCTAACTTCTGACAGCTCTGACCTTGTTTGGCTGATTCCCAACAGATCTTTAGTGCAGCTATTAATGACATAACCCGTACAGAAAACAGAAGTGATTTGTGGTTTTACTGTACTAAGCTAACAGAACTATAAAGTAAACCAGTGTTTCTCAACCGTCTTTGAACAAAGGCTCACTAACGGCATCATGAGCCTCCTGCCGCGCCCCCTTTCCCCCAAAAAAATTTGGGATCGGAGATTGGGTGGGGGATGGGTATGTTATTCTAAAAGCAAGGTGGCGAACCTGTATGGGGAGGATGTGTTGGGTTATACCGCTCTGTCCATAAAGCTCCCCTCATCATTTCCCGAAAACAAGTGGAGTATGGCGCGCTGTGTGGGGGGGG
>JAPTYQ010000008.1:17408025-17418116 GCA_029814465.1 Ostorhinchus cyanosoma
AATTATTTTTTCTAACATCATTCCAAAAATGTTGACATGAGCAGAACAGATTGGTTCTGTGCGTTGCCTTTGGTTTTTCCTATGCCGCCTCCTCGCCATAACAACTGCAACTAGGTTTGCGTGAAGCTGCGCCAGTTAAAACCTGCCTTTCTAATGTGCTAAATATAGACTCAAAATCAGCCATCGCAATCAGTTTCAGGTTTGGTAAATCACATTTCACACGCTAAACAAATATTAGCATCTATTCGTCCAATAATTTTGCACATTCTGGCAGAAACACCCATATTGCATACTTATCAAGGCATGGGTTGCGCGAGCTATTTTCCGCATTTGAGAGATGCAACCCCCGGTGCGTCCTGGTAGCAGATCAGCTTCAATGTGTTTTCGCATGTGCAGTCAAGTTTGCATGTTTTTACACGAGCAAACCTTTAGGAAATCAGGCCCTTAGACTTTACTTTATGCTCAAGGTCTGATATACATTACAATTAAATGAGTATTGCTTTAAACATGCAAATTAAAGTCTGATATTAAAGAACGTCTACTTTTACTCTGAAGCCTGGAGGCAAAGCTTTATTCAGGCTGCTGACACTTTACAGATGGCTGCGAGTGGAGTTATTTAAGTACATTATAATAACGTAATTCCAACGTGGAGTTGCATGAATGAGATTTTTTGTCTTAAAATGACAGGTTGTGGCTGAACTTAATAATATTCACAAGTTTAAGGAAGCCTTACTGAAAGAGTTTTGCAATATGCAAATGCTGATGCAAACAGGAATAAAGTTTCAATACTTTTAAACAAAGTTTTTTACGTGACCACAATGCCAAAAGAGATACTGAACAGCTTGGACAGTGGGGTCATGATTCAACAGTAGAAAGTTTTAAACCATCCACCCCCTGATGTCAGGAAGACAATTATGTAAAATGGATGGTCTGCTAAAGCCATTTGTGGCCCTGGATGCTTTAAAATGAATTCAGTCACAACCACTTTTACACAGTCAAAACATTAGCAAAGTGTTTCCTTCTGTCTTTGTAGCTTCTTAATTCATAGACACATATTAATGTTTCAGGCAATGTTTTGACTTAATTTCCCATTAAAAATTTTACAGTGAATCAATATATAACTGCTGTGGCTTAGCGAGACTGTTATGAAACATGACTGAATTGACGATCCAGTTGGCATACTAATTAAAATGAACTTAACTCTGCAACGACAGCTGTATCTGTTGGTTTTCTGGAGACAAAAGCATACAGACGTCTGCCACCCTGACTGCAGCAATGTTGCTCTTCCAGAAATGTTTTAATGAACATTTTTACAAGCTTGGACAAGGGAGCTAAGCAGTAGCAGTGAACAAAACGAGGAGCTGTAGAGCAGAGCTTTCACTGGTGTACTTATTGATTTGAAGATGTGAAATAAAATAGCTGCACCGCAGAAAAGTATTACACTTCTCTTCAAATGCAGTGCAATATTTTTTCAAGCTATTTTCTTCCAGTGCATTGTGAGGAGGTTTGTTTTTAATCAAAATACCACAAAAATAACAAATGCACACGCAAGGCATGGGAGGTTTCTCCACCATTTGGCCTCAATATTGTCCCAAGTATGAAAAAAACTTAACGATGCAAAAATTAAAAAAGAAAAACTGATTATATTTTCACTTCCCAACATCTGGTTTAACTCCATTTTTTCCTCTGGATTTTATTTTGCCCACAACATGAGTCACGAATGTGATTTTTTTTTAAGCACTATAAACTAAAATGGTGGATTAGCCTTGACAATCTGCAAAAAAATTTACAGACAAAACTACGACCAAAGACCTCCATAAGCTGCTTTTTATGCTGTGCTGACATGAAACATTACCTTGAACTCAATATCTAGAGGGGAAAAAAAGAGATTCAAGTATAGGCAGAATGTATTATAACAATACGCATTAGGCAGTATGTAAAATAACAATGTGGTGCTTTGAAAACACATCAAATACTCAGCTAAACTATTGAAGTCCACAGCAGACTGGTAAAGCCATTAGCTAGTCATATGATACACTGTGAGCAATAAAACTACAGATCTCACAGCAACATGAAGTAATGTATGCGCACGGTTTGATTCATAATTATATTATAAATTTAACAGCATGCGATGGATCTGATATTTGCAGGGGAAATATACTGCAAAGGCAGAGGAAAAACACTCAGAAGGATAAAAAAAGGAGATGTAGCTGTACCTTATATGAGAGAAACAGGAATGGAAATAAGGGTGATGGGAATGAGCTCTGTCACTGCTTTATACCAGAAAGAATTGGAGAATATTTAGAGTAATTATATCACAGCTAAATGTTCAGTTCCTTCCATAACAAGCATGATAAATTACTAGTCACAATCAAAATCTCAGAAATGCCGCATGCGACATGAAACTCATTAGCTGCAGTTCAAGCAGCTGCTCGGCTGCGTGAATAGCTATTGCGGTGGTAGATAAAACATCAGAAAAAAAAAAAAAAAAAAAAGAGTGATCTATAGCTGTATCTTCGAGATTGGAAGTTTTTTGACTAGCCTTTGATAGTTGGGAATAAAACTACTTGTAAAATGAGGGACACTGACAGTTGAAGGCAGATCTATGGTTGCTAATTAAAAACCAAATGTGACTCAAGTAAACTGTGTCATTTACATTCAGCTAAAATATTAATAATATTCACGCTGCCCACAAGCTGTGACCAGATCTATCAGGCGAGTGTGGCTCTTTTTTCTGTCACAGACAAGCAGGAAAAAGCATGAAAACCATTACTCTCATGCTCTGTGTCACCCGCTGTACTCCTTAAATCACTCACTCGGCTCAAATTTGCTGTTGTCAACATTTCCACATTATCTGCTCGGCCAAGGAATTTACTGGATCCCACTGCTGCTTTTGTGGGGTTGGTGAGAAATGGCGAGGCATGTAAGCCAAGAGCCAATAATGTCACTTTCATATTTGATTTTTTTTTCTCCCTCCCTCCCTCCTTCTCTTTTTTTTTTATTTTTTTTTTTAACTTGAGTGGTTATATCAAAACAAATCCAAAAGCTGTAAAAATAGGCGGAAAGTAATACAATGTTGGGGGGGTGAGAAAAGAGAGAGAAAGAAAAAAGAAAGAATAGAGGGAGAGGCAGAAAGGGTGCGTGTTTGGTATTCTCTCTCCATCCTTCCAGCTCTCGGCTCTAGTGCTCAGTATTGATCTCCGAGGTTGCCCTGTTTCCATTTAGCCTCTTCTCATAATATATAACACATCTCTGATCCATCCGCCTCCTCTCTCTCTCTTTCCCTCTCACTTCTCAATGAAGGGCCGTGACACTGAGAGGGGGATATATAAGCAGCAGCAGGCGTCCGATCTGGCTATTGGTTTCATGTTATTGAAACCTGACCAAATAAAGAGGCAACAGCATCTGTCAGTGACGCCAAATGGAAAGGATGCGTGGGGGGAGGCATCGCATTTTCACTAGAGGCAAACTTGTGTTTTCTTGCGAAGCGAGAATTACATAAAACAATGATATAAATTTGCTCAATTTGTATGATTCATCGATTGCCCAATCTGTGAATCACTACGCTATCTGGGATAAAACAGAATGTGCTGGAACATTTCACTAATTACAAGCTAGTCTGTGCTGTAAACAAAATCACATTAATCACGCAGAGGATGCAACATCAATAAATCACTACACTGGAATAAAACAAAGCAAAGTGATCACACAGTGTGTCACTAAAGCTCAGCTTATTATGTTCAAAGGAAGTAAAACTGGAATCATTTGTAAAATGTATTTAATGGAGCTGCATAAAATTAAAACACACTGTGTTTGCAAATGACTCAGTGGCTGTCCACCAGCATCCGTCACACTGATTCACCTTTCTCCTGCTCATCATATCAGCTGCAAGCTGTGCTCTCAAACACAAATAAACACCACGACACCCATCCATGTGAAATGATATTCCACCTAAAATCCATCTTTTGGGTATTAAACTAAGTAAGAAATGCTCCGGTATAATTTCAAGAAGCCCCACAAAGAATTATGACCAGATTATGCTTTTCCCTGTAGCACTATAGCGCTGTTTAGTGTCACTTAGTTAAATTTTTCAGTTTTATAGCGTGTAACATTAATGTTTTTATTCACTCGCACCACTTTCAGCTGCGGTGTCCAATTCAGCAGCAACATGCAGCAGTTTTCCATGAAAATAACAGATACATTCAGCGTAAACGACCTATGGGTGAACATTTATCAGAATTTAACACCTACAGCCTCAAATATTTAACTCTGTATGTATTGTCAAGGTTGTACAAACCAAAGGACAATATGTGGTTTAAATGAATTTTTATGTAAGTGCACTGCATTCACAAGAAAACTCATCTCGCAATTCTAATTTACTATCTTGAGCTGATATTTGGAATATTACAAAAACAATTCATAAAGCAATAAAACCAGGTAAAAAGGGATGAGTAGTAATAATATTTGGCACAAATGTCAAGTCGCTGGATTACGTAACAAGAAAAACATATTGAAAACACTGCAATTATCCTCTAGTCACATAAAATAAACACTAGCAATCACAACAGGACAAACACGCCCAATTTAATGTCATTTTGTTAGCAAGAACAAGTCAGTACAAAGTTACTGAAATTGACATTAGCTTTACATCAATCAAAGTGTAATTTTTTATTGAATTAAAACCCCTGTGGTTCAGAGGGAGTGATCTGTCCTGTTTCTGCCAACGCTGGGCCAAATAGTGTAAGAAAACGCTGCTGGATGTGGAGTGATGCCTGTGCGCTGTTGACATACTAATATTAATGCCATTTACATTAAGTGACACTAAAATTTCCCAGGGTTTCACGACATGAAGGAAATAAAAGCAGATTAAATGCAATGGCTCCTATTAGGACCGCTGTCTGGTTCTGTACAGCCAAGGACAGCAATGACTAATAACTAGGCTAAACTTTTTCTCGGAATGCAATTACAAAAATGAGGATCTTGTAAATACAAGATCATCCGAGATTATCAATTACAAGATAAGGCATCTGATTGTTTCATCTTTTTTAAAATGCAATAAATTTCCCTGGGACTTGATCAAAACACAGCTGAAAACCAGTGACACTCTCATTTACGAGGTGAGCAGAACAACCGGCCCAAATGAATACTAATACAGAAATGTTCCATGCCTGCTGGATGTGTAAATAACCAACTGTTTGCCAGCACATTTGCTATATCACCTTTATAAGGTGATAATACTGTATGTCAGTCTTGTGTTAATAGTTTGTTGTTCTGCCCCCAAGCAGATTGAAATTGCTTAATGCAGCTTTAATTAAACTTCATGCAGGTTTTCACAAACAATCCTGTTGAGCAGAGGCTGTCTTGAATCTGGTGCTTTGTTTATTGAGGAAATAACTGTTTTAGTGTTGAGCCCTGGAGCCAGAAAACTACAGAATTATCTAAGTCAGAGGTGTGTTAGTCAGAACAACCAATCACAGAGGCACAACTGAATAGCTCCAACAAATGCAAGGTGCATAAAAACAGACAAAGAGACTGAATCGGAGTGTGACTATATCTTATTAGATTAAACTGAGAATCGGGTATTGTTGCAGCAGTGATTTCTATGAGTCCTTGAGCACTTTTTTTTCCATATGATTTGCTATTGGAAGTGCAGCCATCATGAATACATGCAGACATCTCCTACGCTTCATAAATAACATTTTTTTTTTTTTTTTTTTATGTAGCACTCAAAAAATTACAAAACAGATATGATACGAGGAAGACATATCAGGCTTTAACATTTGGAAAAACACGACTGCACGCTAATTTTTCTAAGAGAATCATATTCTCACAAAAGGGCACGAACACCCAGAGGAGATGTTCTATTGAAACAGCACAGAGGGCAGAGTAACAAACAGAGAGTAGTACATAGAAAGAGAGAGAAAGAGAGCCCTCCATGCATGCTGGCTCCTGTTCTTAATTATAGTAAAGCACTAAAGTGCCTCATTCATTTCAGCAGGGTGGGGCAGTGGCCTGTGACTAAGAAAAAAAGAAACGTTTATATAATTTTCACCTCAATTTATTCAAGTCTGCAGCACGAGGATTGAGGACACACAGCTATGAATACAAAAACAAGTGGCACAAGCTCGGTGCTACAGTCACGCTCAGGGGTACACATAAAAAATGTTAACACACACAGAACACGAATGTACACACTGAAAATTCAACTTCCCTCAGCTTAATTCCATCCCAGATGTTCTTGTGGTTGACAGAAAAAAAAATGGCTGTACCACATTTTGAAAAACACACACCCATATTAACTGTTTTGAAGAGAAGAAAAGAAAAAAAAGAGAAGAGAAGAGAAGAGAAGAGAAGAGAAGAGAAGAGAAGAGAAGAGAAGAGAAGAGAAGAGAAGAGAAGAGAAGAGGAAGAAGAAGAAGAAACAACACAAGCACTTTCCTCCAGTTGATTTATGTGATTCTATTACATTAAACATTCTTTCCCCTGAGCAGGCTCAGCTCCCTAGCAACCATCGCTCGTAGCCCTAATGTGTCTGGCACGGGGCCAGTGAAAGCTGCCTGCCTTATTGATTGCCAGATTGAAAAGTTTGCATTTAATAGGTCCTGTAATACATGTAGGAATTATTCAGAGGGGCTTCTTGTCAAAAACCCAAATTGGTTCTTTTGACTATCAAAAACAACAGGGGCCTCGCAACAAATGAGCTCAGCACCACAGAGCTCTAAAGGGCCCCAGTTCTGCCCGGGGTGAAATTTGAGGTAGCTTCTCAGATTTATCACACATGGAAAAATTAACCATGATTACTCAAAGGTTATGAGGTCAAGTTGTTGCAAAAGGAGAAACACCAAAACACAACCAATGCGCAACATGTTGATTCCCCTTTGTGTAGTGACGGACGGGCCCTAAACACTGTTCACTGTCTGTTCCCCGGCTGCGTCCTGACTAATGAAAGATTACTGCTGGGTTTTGGGGGTCAATCCACTTACGGCACAGTCAATTCCTAGTAAAAACAAGCCGTTCTGCGAGGATCTGAAATGTGCAAATACCACGGGAAGCAAATTTAATCAACCGTCTTTGGTTGCAGAAATTCAGCAGCCTTTTGAATACACAAACGAGGGAAAAGAGAGGAAAACAACCTCTTCATGTCTCTTTACCGCTCCTCAAACAAGCCTAAAAGCCTTTACACCCAGGTGATGATACTCTATCGGCTATGACGGCCACTCACATTTGTCACGCAGCTCTGTCCGACACAAACTCAATTGAGCAGCTGTGATCAGAGATCTCAGAGGTTGTCACCGGCAGAGAGCGTGGGGGGGGGAGTGGAGCTTTCCCAGCAGTGCCTGGGTTAGAAAAGCATTTTCAACCCAACATATCGTCCTCCTGCAGAATGAAATGGATGACATGTTTGGCTATAAATGTATCTTTAATGGGACAGCAAGTTCCCATTTGAGTGAGCTCTGCGGAAAGGTTAAAGCAAGAGACGGAGAGGAAAAAAAAAAACATCTTATCAGGAGATTGGGAATTGGGTCAAGTAAGGAATTACATGCCATTCCAGATCAAAGTTGCCGTGTGTATTTCATCAAAGAAGGGCCTCCTCATTATCAACTCAGACTTATTTCTCTAGGCGTATACTGAGTAAAAGGAAACATGATTTAATATGTTTTTAGAACAAGAATGAAAAAAAGAGACCAGAGAGAGAAAAAATACTAGATACTATTTGGGACATGTTTCCCAATGGTGAAACTGTAATGAGAAAGGGGAGGGGGGGGTGTTTGTTAGAGATGTTGGGGGGGGTTGTCATTCAGCATGGGTCCATTGTGAATTCCTGTCATTATATAAGAACCTCTCTTTCTCCCTCTCTCTATCATCAGATCTGCGTGGAGGAGGAAGGCTTTAAATAAACAGCCTGTAGAGTTAAGCCAACTGGAACCCTTTTCAATAATTACATCCAGCACAATACTCAATTTACATTGGATTTATTTAGCTGGAGGACTTGACAATGTGGCAAAGAAAAGAGTGACATTAACAGTGGATGATAACAACTAGAGTAGTGCACTCCCCAAGGGGAGACGTTTTAGTCTGTGGCTTAGAGGGAGACTTTACAGAAAGCAATATGTCATTAAAAACCAGTGCCATCTGTTCAGATTTCTTGTTTATGTGCTGTCATGGATATAAAGCACATTGAAGATTCAAAAGCAATCCCAGAAACGCTAACAGTGGGATTTTCTTTTACATACTTTTCTGTGCAATTAGTTATGATTAGACATTCTAACAGCACCACAAAAAAGAAAAAAATATATCAACCAGTACCAATTGTGTTTTCCACAAGCCCTAATGATGTCTTTTTGAAGTTCAGCTCAGTCCTGCACAAACTGTTTTCACAAGACAGCAGTTGTTCATGTAACACACTCACACACACACACACACAGTATCTGACTAAACAAGCAGGTAATTTCTGATAAACTGTGACCAACTTGGCTTTAAAGTCATCCACTCCAGATTACAGGCTGCAACCTCTGATGTGCCAAACCTCTGCTTTACTGAGCTGTAATCACTGGGACACAGCACACACACTGTTTGTAGATGCATGTCTTTCAAAGCACAAAAAAGATAAAAACAGTGATAACTAGATAATACTCACTGGTCGGCCATAATCTCATGCTCATGTTTCTCCTGGTGTTGCACACTTTCCAGGAAACTAAATTCAATAAGGGCTGCAAAGGACATTGGGGAATTTTAATATGTTGTGTCTTGTTTATTTTGTTCAGTTATTTGATCGCTGTAAAGTCTCCCAAGGACTGTTGGGCTTTTTGCTTGATACGATGAAGCGACACAAAAAACCACATGAATTACAAAAATGTCTTAAACATCAGTATTATATAAAGGCTGCTAGACATGTGTTCATAGTCATATCCTTGTGTCCTAATATTATTTTTTGTGATACTCTATGGATTCTCAACAATGTTTTGCACAGATTTATGCCTGAAAAGTGGTTCATTTTGATGTGGGATGTTGACTTTGTTGTTGATGAGGGTTGTGATAAATGCAAATGCAGATGCCTCTGTTCTGGTTACATAAAAGGACAAACTCTCATTTAATCAGATTTTATGCATATGGTGTGTGTTTGACAGTTTTTCTTGATAATTTCAGACATGTAGCAGTGAACCTACACATTTCAACTACCTGAACGTACCATTATGGCGACCACTAAAACGCAAAAGCCCTCATTACAGTTTATTTTGTCCATTCTGAGCCTTTTAGTTAAATTCTCACTAAAACATAGTATGTGCCTGTAGAGCACTTTATTGCTGGATGCTCCCTGCTATAAAACATAAATAAGTAGATGTAGTAATTCGTTTTAAGCCACTATATAAACATGGTGGACTCTGTGGACTCCCAATGCCTCTGGTTATCCACTAATGAAACCTAAATATGACTAAGATATTCCATTTCTGTGATTACACCCTCCTTAATCCCCCTAAATCTCACAAAATAGATCAGTAATAAAGCACAATATATCACTTTGCTTACAGCATCACAATATAATGAGCCATTTCCTCTATATGTTTACATTCTAGCCAATAAGCAGCCATAGTGATAATTTAGGACAAAAGTAATATATGATCAAAAATACTCCTGAAGTTAATTTACCCACACTGCACTAGCACAGCTGCGGAATATGTGTTTTTCACTGACTGCGCTGTTATGAGCTGTTTCAGGCACAGCCCGACCCGCTTGTCTCATGTTTAATAATAACCTTTAGCGCAATAAATTAAACTTACACGGGAACATGGAGATTCTGTAACTAAGCCATTGTTAATGCTAAATATCATCCTTCTACTACGTCAAATGAAACAACAGCTCCCACTGAGTTATGGCTAAAGGGAAAATCAGGGGGAAAAAACAAGACTTGCTGAATGTCTCTCATTTTGCCAAGTGCTCCTCAGGCCAGAACATAACAAGGAAATGGACTGACAGGTTGAGAAAGAGGACAGAGAGGCATCAATGATCTATTGTTTGCAGCCAAGGCTCTCTCTCCAACTGCTCTGGCAGTCGATATATCAAAGAAACCAAAATATATTACACCATCTGCA
>JAPTYQ010000008.1:17418174-17430227 GCA_029814465.1 Ostorhinchus cyanosoma
ACACACACACACACACACACACACACACACACACACACACACACACACACACACACACACACACACACACAGCTTCCACCAAAGGTCTGGAATCTATCAAAGCCTTCATTGCAATTACCTTTCAATGCTGGAAAAATGCATTACCTCTGTGCTGTGAAATGAACACTATGTTATTCCTACAAGGCTAAAAGTCTGTTTCATGGAGAGTACTACAGTATATGTATACCACAGCCTGGCTCAGTGACCCTGTTGCATCAGTTCTCCCTTTCAGAATATGACAGATATTAAGTGGATGTTGAGAGGCTGATCTGCAATCAGCAATGAGAGCTATTTTTACCTTGGCACAGGTCTGACTGAGTGTGTTTTCCAACACTCTACTGCTAAGGAAGAATTAAAAGGCCATTTAGCTTAAGAGTTCATTTGTTCTCACATCCTTTAATAGAATTTCTTGTGCTGTTACTGTTTAGTTCGGTCTTATTAACTTAGCTGCAATGCTTGGAAACACTGAGCCGAGACTCCAGTGTCTGTTATGAAGACATAAAACCGGATCTGGAGCAGTCAAATCAAGGCAGAGGCTCACTGTAAACTGATACAATCCCTGCTGGGGTGTGCACATCAAAATGAAGTGTACAGATCATGTTGACAACAGAAAATCACCATGAATCACACGCACGCGGCTTCGGCAACAAATAAAATAACAGACCTTTAAATTCACTTCCATGATAATATAAAGGACATCATGTCTGCAATAATCTCAACTGTATTCCCAGCATTTTCAATCTCATTGTTCTTCGACTACTTTCTCATGGAACACGCCTTTGTTTTCATGTTAATTTGACTGAATTTTAAGTCGTTCTTGATACACCAAACAGGGCTACGGGAAGAGGCTAGTTTTGCATGCATTCATAAAGCAGATGGACTGGCATGCGCATAAAATATGCAGAGTTATTAATTGTACAATCTGTGATGTCTAGAAATCCTACTGAGCAGCACACAATCGCTCGCTCTTGTATCCATCTTTATCTATCTGAAAGCGAAACTGTCGAGCTGTGCCTCCCCTGCAGAAATGGGGAGCGATGAACAAAAAAAAAAAAAAAAAAAAAACAGGAAAAAAAAAACCCAAAACAGTTCTGAGGTGAAATATTAATGCCGCTGTAATACTTGAAATGAGCATAATTTAGCTGAAGACAAATTTAGAAATCTCGCTTGAAAGGCTGCTGGTTGGGTAACACTTAAGTATGAGTCAGAGTGTAACTGGAACTGGCAGGCAATTTGTTTAAAAAAAGATAGCAAATGTTCCTAAATCAACACACAATATCAGAAAAGAAAACTGTCCGCGTGATTTGGGTGTCTTGAGATGATTTTTGACTGCGATTTGGCGCTTTATGAATAAAAGCCAATGCGAGTAAGATACATATTTATTACTAAATAAATCAATAAAATGAACTGAAGAAATAGGCTGTGTGTGTCAGACAGACGAGCCCATGAAAGAACCTCACTCCCTCTCTCCCGTTTTCTATTTAAGATGCCTGGCAGAGGTCACATCAACAGCATCTCTGTTGTTCCAGACCTGACTAATGGAGAGAAGAGAGACACAACTGTTTTTTTTCCAGACCTGCCTAATGGAGAGACGGAGCTCTTCATTTCCTCTGAGGCCATTCTCATTGTTTAACCATCCACCAGCCTACATCCCCTTCCCTCGCTCGAGCAGGGGGGAGAAAAAAAACACATTATGTGACATTCCAGAAATAAAATAACACAAATTATTAATGAATACAGCTATCCAAAGAAGGCTGAATTTGATTATGACAGAAGCCATAACAGGATATGGCTCGGGTGTGGGTTGGTCTCACTCCCTTTCTCTCTCTCTCTCTCTCTCTCTCTCTCTCTCTCTTTCGATGTCTTTCTATGTCTTTCTTTCTCTCTCCCATTCAAATTCGAGGCATGCTCAAACATCTAATAGATTTTTCCACCCCGGCACACAATTTACTGCTTACAGATTTAGAATTCTCTGGCTTCCGGCCAGGCCACAGTCAGAAGGGAATTAATGATATGAGCACATCAGTGAGGAAAAACAGCTTGTGATTCTCTCTCCTACAGGTCTGAGCATAATGAAGAAGATACTGCCATAAACCCTGAACACACACACACACACAAAAAAAAATAAATAAATATATAAATAAAAGGAAACATACCAGAGGAGGAGAGAAACAGGGGAGGGTGGGTGAGAGAGGCACATAATCAATACAAACACTCCATTAAATTACTTCAAAACACATTCTGGACAGTTTCTAGAATTAGTTCTGTGGAAATCGCAGAAGGGGAAGCAAATATGTCTGAGGGGCGGAAAGTAAACAAGTGCAAACGATACAATCTGCCACATATTCTGAATGGAGTAGTACAGTGCAGTGTGTTTTACAAAAGCGCTGCGTCCTTCCTCTATCAGAGTCACAACATAATGTTACTCCGGTAACACCGTGACACGTTCTTTTTATCTTTTCCAAGGAACTGCTCACTCCTTCCCACGCCGCAGTCGAAACATAAAGCATTTTCATGTGTGATAGTGACTCAAAGTCCCAAATATCGTTGTGTATTGTCACCAAGACAAATCAACCATGAGAAGACAGCATCTGTCTGTTTCCTTATCACCAGCTCCTACCCGCATAAACATTCAGTAACGCTCCGAACAGTCTCTGAAAGGGGACAGAATCTACCCTCTACATCAAATTGAAATGTTCCAACTGAAATATTGTTGGGATATCAACTCGGGTATATGTGCCAAGCCCGGCATACAGATCAGATGTTGCATCAGACGGATATAGAGTGGTTCCTCCCCTGAGCAGACAAAGCTGTAAAGAATACTCATATGTATTGATATCAGTCCGTCCCTCACTAGCCTTGATAGCTGTAACACTATGGATATGATCTTTTGTTTTCCTAACAATAAAATATAGCCTACAATTTAGGTCATAAGCCCTATTCGCACAGGTCTAGTGTAACCTGTGGACCTCTGGTGATTTGGAAATTAACCCCCCGTGCCCGAGTTTCACAAGGCACATTCACACAGGATAAACAAAGTCTGTTGTTCTCTTGAATTTACTACTGCTGATATTGAGGACTGCTGAAAGACAGAAAAATGCTCCTTATAGTATTCTGCCGTGTGTGCCATCCATCTGACCACGTTTTGAGGTGTCAATGTCACTTTTCTGATGGATTTAAGTTTGTTCTTTCAGTGAATATCTGTGCCATATCACAACATGAGCCTTCTAAATTTCCCAACAAAAACACTTGTAAATCTTTCATGTCTAGTCAGCAGCAGGGGATTCATGGTCCTGGACCAGGAACTAGGCAGCAATACAGGATGGAAATAAAAATAAAAAAATACGTTGTAAAACACAGATATCAATTTGTATAGGAATAATATAAAAAAGCCTCTGTGTCTTCTGAAATACAATAATAGATCATTTGTGTTGGAATTTTCACTTTACACATTACAAACATGACAGATTTGCATGTTATTCAGTCATAGATAGCTTCAACAATTAATACAAATGACCAGAGGTTCACAGGCAATACCAGCTCTGAGAGAATAGGGCAATACACACATACACAAACACTGTTATGGGTTGTAGAGTAAAATGTCTCTGCACCATCAGTGCATTAAATCGCCAACAACAAAAGAAGCTATTTAGAGTATAGACATAAAGACTAGAAGAGGAAGACAAAACTGAAAACTCCAGTCTAAAATTGCAGAAAAGCTGTAATGTATCAGACTTCAGTCATTTTCCACTTGCATAGTAAGAGCTGGCAGGCAAAATCACAGTTTGCAGAAATCGATTTGACTTAAATTAACCATTTATCATAAGAGACACATACTGTCAATGCAGGCCACTAGTGATTTAAGTGAGATAACTTTAACATATATTTGGCAGTAGCCTATATTGCGTCTGCAGATATTGCAGATGCTGTGGCTGAACGTGTCATGTTATCAGGAAACCTTTCATATAACAACAGATAAACATCAGCCACTATCACTGGTCAAACAGAACACAGGTGAATATCAGCATATATATGTTTATATGCAAAATAAGAATAAACTCATAGTAATAGTTTGATTTGAATTGTAAAAGTGTGATGTAGCCTAATACACAATAAAAGCAATAGTCGATTTGAGGGGAAGTTTGTGCTATCCGCTGTATATTTTTTCTGCTGGCAGGGCTACTTTTTACTTTCTGAATGTTTTCTCAGAGAGTCATGATCTTCACAGCAGCGATGGAAGGACTGGATAAACATGATAGGTGAAGCCAGTGCTTAGGCACAGCATCCATGCTCTTTGAATGCAGGAGTCACAAGCTATGACCTTGTGTAATCCTCCTCATCATCTCTGCTCTGGCTTCCCCACTGAAGCCACGAATTGAAGAAACACAAGACAGAAAGCCTATTGAGCCATTTTGTGAGCGAGAACCATCCTTTGTGTTACTTTTTTTTTATTATTATTTTCCCCCCACAGCTCTCTGTTTCTACCTGCACAAGCCAACAAACTGTATCAGCAGATACAGCTCTTCACCGCTCGGCCTCGTAGTATACGACCAGAAACCAATTTCGGCAGGCAGCAATGAAAAAAAAAAAAAAAAAAAAAAAAACAAGAATCAGGCCAGTTCTCTGGGGAGAGATAGAGGGGCAGAATGTAAACTTCCCTGGCAAGCCATCCCTGGTGGATTGAACTGTAAAAAGAAGCTCTAATGCTCACTCCAATACAAGATAAACTTAGTGGACAGTTTGTATTACCTGATTAAGTGAATTACATTACAGATTATGTAAGCGCTGCAAAATACAATGCTCTCCATCAAGTCTATTATTATCTAGGCTTAACATTCACAAAGAACGTATGTTATTCAGTGAATTTTTTTCATGTCTTCGATACAATTTCCACAGTCTGTGTGTTATGTGGCTGTAGACAGAGACAGTGAACTAAGCCAATTGTTGCTTTAACTTCACAGATACAAACACTTTGGTGTTTGAAGTTTTAAACCATCTGGAACCTTAACAGTGAAGTTAATCCTTGGCCTTGGGATGAACACAAAAACATTTTCCACTCATGTTCGACATTACTAGATTTTGCTTGACTTTTCTATTATTACACAAAGTCTTCAACAACAGGGACTGTCTCAGTTTTCACTGGGATTGATCTGCTGATGCACTGCAGGGTTAACATATTCATCTCTGAGGAAACTGATGAAGACAATGTGATACGACTGAAAGCTCAGGAAAAGCTTATTGTGGGCTTTAAAAGCTCTGAAGCATCTGAATTTAATTGCAATTAGAAAAATTATAAATACAATATCATATCATAAAAATATTGCTATTTAGAGAATGTATTTCCCAAAAATGGCAACTACTAAAAACAACAAAATTCCACATTTTCAGATAAGGCAAAACAATAAAAAGATTTTTTTTTCAATAATAACATCAATATTTTAACTTAAGAAGACATCATAAATCAATATTTGGAGGAATAGCCCTGATTTTCAACCACAACTTCTAGGTACTTTGACATGCTCACCAGTCTTTCCCTATCGCTGTAGGGTCCTTTTAGCCAAAATACAAACAGATTTGATTTGTTTGATGACTGGCAACCGTCCAGCTTCTTGATCACATTTCAGGAGTGGTTTCTCCAAAGTTGTAAATAAAAAAGTTGTTACTGTTATCAGATTTGGGTCTGACTTCTCCTGTACTTTGTTAAAACCTGATTGGTGTAGAGAAGTGTGTGACATCATCCTTTTGTGGAACCAACTCAGTATAAAAAGACCACACACAAAAATAAATGGAAAATTTTCTCATGAGACAAAAAAAAAATCTGCATGTTAACAGTACTGTTGAATGGTGAAGTCATGTTGAATCACATCACTGACAGTCAGCATCTGATAGAAGTTCCAGAGTGTTTTTCAGGACTAAAGGAAAGTTGCATCATACTGGAGCCTCTTTCATGTCCGGTCAGCTACATTCTTAAAACACTGCATTTCAAAGCTTGGCAAAGGCTGGAATTTGACTTATGATACCAATCATTTTTCTGCCTCACAGGTTTTTGAGAATCACAGCTGTCCATGAGGCAGTGCAGTGGTGAAGGTCACATGTTTCTCTAATTAATTACTTCACTTTGCACAGGCCACTTTGGTTTCAGCCCTGGTTTCTTTCTGAGGAGAGAAAGGAGCTTTGTTCCCTCACCGAAGTAAAATACAGATCAAGAACGATATGGTACAAATGTCATTCTGTTATTTGAGACGCATTTGTATTGCGGTACTTTTTTCATACGTTGCCTGTGAAATGAATCCAAAACTGCTCTTAATTCACATTGGCACGATGCCAGGAAAAGTTAGGATATGCACTTAAAAAAACACACAAAAAAACAGTTTCCCTCGATAACAATGGCACACTTTATTGCTCTTTAGCTCACAATGGTTTTCTGTGCAGCTTGTGGTATTGCTGCAGTATCCTGTTATGGGGAACAATCCAATTCCTCTGACATAGTTACAGATCTGCCTTAGAATAACAATCAGCAAATACATCATTCAGGTAATACAGCCAGCAGCTACTTCAGGCTATTCTGTTTACAAATACAATCCAGAAAAAGAAGGTATAACTGTGTCATAAAAAAGTCTGACTAATCAAACAGTGATCACATTACACAGAATTATGGACATTCAGCCACAGGATGCTTTGAGGGTACTTTTACATCTCATCTGCTGCTGTGTTATGAATATTTCATTTCAGCAGTCAGCAGCATTGCAGTGGCATATTTCATATTTTTATGCAAACCCTTGCTCAGAGTAACATGCATTGCCTTGATGAATAAGTGATCTCTCCCTCTCATATTGTTAGACCATCAACAACTGACACACGCCAAAGACGTAGTGAACAAACAAACAAATGCACAACTGAGTGCACACCACTGATTGTAGTGTGTAGTAATTGTGCCCGTTTACGTGTGTGAGTGCCCGCCTATGTGTGTCAGAGAGTGCGTGTGTGTCTCTGGTGCCCTGCCAGACTCTGAGCCGGTTCTGCTGAGTGGGCAGATTCTCTGGCGGAGTGTCCCATCGGAGTGACAAGTGCATTTAGAAACAGCCTGATGGAGTCATTAACGGCAGCTCTGCTCATTAGCAACACACGCACGCACTCACGCATGCACACACACGCACACATGAACCGACGCCTCAGTTAACAATAGCGTCGTCTCCAGGTTATTACACTGACAGCAGATAAATCTATAAAGCCTGGACGATGCATCGCATTTGTAAAAAGCAATAATACAGAACGTAATATCATTTAAGACGCAGGCTGACGCATCCATTTATGAAAGCGGGCGATCACACACAAACACAAGCACAATCAAACTGTATCGATTACTGGAATAACAACAAAGCATCCTTTATTGATCCCTGTGTCCTCTTTGCGTATGAGATTGTAGCAATGTCAAGTAATCAAGGGCATTACAGCATCACACTAAAACACGCCGTCTTCCTGGAAAATCCTGTAGCTAACAGTACAAGACTCATCAATAAACTACCTCTTTCTGCAGAAAAACAGCTGATATTTTAAGCCTATTGCATGTTTCACTTCCACAAAGCCTTCTTTAAAATATGAAGAAATCAAGGCTAAAATACTGCTCTAAATCACCGGGATACACACTTATAACCTGACAAAGCGCGCTGTAATTGTGAAAGTATTTTTTAACATGTCTACTAAGCTACATTATAATATGCATTAGCCATTACATCACAGCTATGGGGGAGAAATAAATGGGAAAGAGCTTCAAAGGGAACATTATGTTCTTTCTGATTATTAGGCTCAAATGCCAGAGTTTCCTATTTGCATTGGATGAGTCATCCGCAGAGACATCAGCTTTATGCTGGGACTGATTCATGGTTAATACCGTAGTGAGACCCCCAGAGCCCAACTGCGAGAATCAAACATTCACTGACACTTAGTGGCGGCGTGCATGTGAGGAATACACCAGACAATCATTTAGAGACACACAGCAATGATCCTTAAAGTGGCTACGATACACAGCCAATTATGATGTGAACTGATGGATAAGGAAGTGCTAAAGGTAGTGTGGACCGCAGCTTTATGTGACTCAATTATTTACCAGTTGAATTATGTAGTTTTTGCAATGCTGCCTTTGTTGTTGTCACATTCAGAAAACAGAGCTCTATTACTGTAGGATTGTAATGCGTTGGTAAACAAGCCGCCATTACCTCTAGCCTGCCTCTATTAGTGTGATTCTCAGCTCATTATAATGGGAGGAATTCCAACTACATACTGATGAATTACTGCAGTCAAGACAACACTTGTTAAACCAACCAAAGGACAATAAACATAAGCTGATTTATGGCAGAGACAGGACACAAATACATAAACATTCAACACAGCAGCCCAGAAAATTGTAAACACTGCAGCAGCTTTTTTGGAGTGAAGCAGTGGCCCAAAAAAAGAAAACTGAATATTCAGTGGGTGCTTACCTAGCTGTGCCCTCTCCCTCTGCACATCCTTGAAGTTCAGTCCACTGGTCAAGGTGCTCTCTCTGTAGCGGTGGAGGGCCTCCCGCCTCCCGTTGGTCCCCAACTCCCGAAGCACCGAGGGCTTGAGGGGCTCGGCCTTCAGCCCGTGGGCCCATCCTGAGAAGTCTGGTACCGTCCACTTCACCAAGTCTTCCAACCGAACAATCACCTTCTCAGATACTGCGATTACTTCGTGCTGAAAGGGGACGACAGCAGAAACCGTGTTACAATCACAAATGCAGATCGTCAGGGTCAAAATCAAGGTTCAACCAGGACAAACAACAGAATGTCCTTATTTATCAGCTAAATTGGTATGAGCGTCAAGCAGCAATATGACTGCGGGTGCACATTAGTGTAAGTAAATTAACAGCAGCATGAATATGGATGATGCGGATGATTGCTGAATTGAATTTACAGCAGCATTTAAATCAATGTCAACGAGGACGTAGATGTTTTTAGATGTTTTGATAAACATTTATTGAACGAGGCTTCTCATATGCACTGTGATTGTTTTGATTTCTTTTTCATTATATTAAGGCTCATTAACTACTATTATACTTCAAAGTGTAGAAAATTAGAAGAAAAAAGGAATTTGCTACAGACACGCATAATGAAAGTTTAAAAGGCAGCTGATATTTTCCTCTCTGACACACAAACTGCTTATACATAACTCAATAACAGCGATGTGTTAAGAGATATGAACTCAACTGCAGTTTTCGTGTGTACAGAGTCTGTTCAGTTGGTTTACTTTCTAACTCTCTTGTGTGTTTTTCTCCTAAGATAGACTTGGCCCTTTTTAATAACTCTCATACTTGAAGAATTACAAGTTATATGCAGAAGGAAAGAAGCAGAGATGCTTAAATCTGTTTCCATTTGAAGGGCTAATGGCTGAAGTGCTTGTTACCAACAGAGTGGAGCCGTGCACTGGAAGATGGCTATTACAGAAACACAGAAATCTGGAGGACAGATGTGTACATGCAGAAACAAAGTTGGGCTCTGATGTTTACTTTGGTTATCTCCAATTGAGCGGACATCTGTCTGCATGTACACATTTTACCTTAAGATTAACATAACACTCACTTGATCCCATATATTGTCATATTTCTGTTTGTGGCGTGTGTATATAAAGTGAGTGGGTGAAGTTAAAGTACGCCTATAAAACCTAATAAAACTCAAAACAATCACACTGCAGTAAATCTTGCATTTGTGAGCCCCAAGTCAGGTTTTGTTGTGATTGAAGAGTGGATTCAAGTTTATTGACATTTTCATGGTGCAATTCCAACACTTATTTGTGTTTTCTTTATATTCCAAAAGCATATATTAACACATGAGCATAAGGTGGTTTTTCAGCTTCTTTTCTGTCTATACAATTACCCATATTCAGTTCTCACATCATCTGTAACTACAGGCATATCAAATCCCAACCAGTTGGAGACAGTATTTCCTTATAAAGGAAAAGCCTGCGAGGGATAGCTTGATATAGCTGTGCCTCCCTCACTAAGTAGAAACATCAAACATGGGTTTTCGGTCTTCTTATAATGAGCTGTCTTCAGCTGTCAAGTGGTGGCGGGTGGTTGTAACCGGCTTTCCATGCAATGAAAAACTGACTGCTGTTCCTGCCTTCAGAAAAGCAGGCCATTTGAATAATGTAGAGCAACAGTAAATAGCATTCACCCTGCAGCCAAAAACCACATTGTACTGTATCTCTACTGAATTAGCGACTGTACTTTGATGCAATCTACTGACGGCAGACGGAGAAACAAACCATGAAATATTCCAGTTCAGTCCACTCAAAACAAAAATAATACACTCAATGTTCTGCAGCTGACATATGAATCAAACAGTAATACTTCATGTTATTTAATAGCACACCAGGGCATACACACAGCAACAGCAAACCTTAAAAACACACAACCATTCCCGCTTTATCAATCAGCTGAATGACACGGTGCCTTGTGTGAGTGTCAACAGATCCTGTTGGGGGACTTGTTCAGCTCGAGAGCAAAACACAACAGGTGAGAGCAATTCAGCAGCTGTCAACACAGTCCAGAATATAATCAGTCTATGAACGGAGCCGCAGCTCTAAAAACAGGCTATATCCATTAGTTGTGCCACACTCAAGGTTTTTTTTTTTTTTTGGTTTAGTTTTGTTTTTTTACCAAAAGTCTGAAAGGCTGAAGTCTGTGGGCTGCAGTGTTAGGCAGCACCTTACAGTCAGGAAGCTGCATGTGGGCTTGTGGTTTGCGCAAGTCATGATATTTGATTGAGAAATGTTCAGACAAAATTCTGTAAATTTGACAAATGTGCTGCAAAGCCACGTCGGGGTTTCTGAAGTGACAGTTGATTATTGAGAAACATCAACCACAATAACTGTTACACCATGTTCCAGTGCGGAAAAAAAAAAAAATACACGTGAAAAACAAAACACAAGGTATAGTTTCTCACAAAAGAGAAACTATTTTGTTCAATATTAATTAGTTTGTATTGTGCTTACAATCTTTTCATTACAATTTTGAGCATCTATCCAGTCAAACAAACCCGCATCTAACTTAAAAACAAAATCTAACTGTATAAAACAGAAAAATAAGCTGATTTGACAAGTGAAAAATATCAGCTTCTCACAATACACACAGCACAGTCTATTTTTAGTCTGGCAAGACTTTCTCACAAATGAGCAAAGAGAATGTTAGTTTGCTTCATAATAATTAGTTTATATTTTGCTATCTGTCTTTTAATTACAATTTTGAGCATCTATCCAGTCAAACAAACCCACATCTAACTTAAAAACTAAATCTAATCATATAAAACAGACAAATAAGCTAATTTGGCACGTGAAAAGCTAATATTTTTCAGCTTTAGTTCTATTTAGGCGGTGTCTATTTTTAGTCTGGTTGTCAATCACAATTCCAGTACTGTCTGACTGTGTGAGCATAAGGCACGCTGTATAATATATTCTTAATGCAGCAGCTTTAGAGTCTGTTACCCTCTATTACAATATTTTGTCTTAAAAAGAGCTCTCGAAACTTGGGGGCTTTGGTCTTCTGTAAATGCCGCCCGTCCACACTGTGCTGTCATATCGAGTTAGGCAGCTGATAGTTTAGCAAAGCAGCAGACACAGCCAGCAGGCCACTTGATAATATAGGTCAGAGGACTGCCAGCCCACAGCCAAGAGGTGACACTCCACATCAGTAACACACCAAACAGCCTGGTGTCATTTTAGTGACACGTCATACACAGACACATTAAGAGCATTTAATGTCTAAATGCGTTTCTATAATTCCATCCCCAGGTAGATTGATAAATGCACCCTTTCACTGCACATTTTATGATTGAATTAAAATAGAAGGTAACACATTAACAAATGGATGTTACATTCTGTTCTCGTTCTTCTATCAATAATTCATGTTATTGCAGCAACAGCGTGATATCCCCGCAAACATTACTGGGTGAATTTATTGCTGTGACTGCACATAATAGACTGAATGTGTGTGTGGG
>JAPTYQ010000008.1:17430274-17449988 GCA_029814465.1 Ostorhinchus cyanosoma
AGATAACTCTGTTCCAACAACCCATGACTTCAGCAATCGCATTGAAATTAAACTCACTAAAATCCATATCATTCAATTTATATGGGTGCAGCGGTGTAGTGGTGGCAAAACAGCTCTTAAGGGACATTCCTGATTCTATTTTCAGTGATCCAATTAGAAACAATACACCCTGAAAATATTCTATATCACCCCAAAACAATTCCCTGTCAGAGTCCACGCCGCTGTGTGTGAACAGTAAAGGGGACATTCCTGACTGTCAGTGTTCTGCAGCCGAGCATCTCATCGCTCGGACAGGACTTTCAGCTTAGGAGTCGAGGGGTGCAGGCTCCCAGTGGGTGGGTGTCTTTCTATACTGTGACTACACACACACACAGGCACATATAGACGCCCACACACACCCACACAGAGTGCTCCTGTCATGCTGGGAAGGTTTCAGCCTGCTGCCTCTGAGAGGTCAGCGCTGGAATTCCTAAGGCCAAAGGAGATTAGTAATTGAGTAATGGACATGGTGACATGGACAATGAGGAGACAGAGGGAAAGAGAGAGGGAAGGAGTGAGCGAACAAGGGTATGAAACACAATATGCGTTCATTATCTATCTTCCCTCCCCATGACTGACCTTGGCTTCGATGTCCCAAAACAAACTTATCTTAGAATTATAAAGGAGCTCTGGGGAGTAAGCCAGGGACAATTGAATTAGAATAAGTTTTTTTGAGACTGCCCAAAGACTAGAAAGAGTTCAAGATGCGACATTTAAAAAGGTGAGAATGATTGTACGTACTGTTCTGACACTTAATACATGCAGTTTATTCATATGCATAAATGTTGCGGTATTATCTGCAGGGTGCTGAACTCATCTTTTATTCACTGATTCCATTAGAAGATTGCTCTTACATGAGCTGGGGTGATATATGAACTTAGCATTCTTTTACAGATATAATGACAGAGAAAAATAGCAAGATAACACAAGTTTTCAAAAGCTTTCTCAAAGTGGGTGAGGCATCCATCATGTAAGGTGACACTGCAAAAGAGCTGCGTCAGCTCCCTTGCTTCGCTGCAGCTTTGTACCCTTGTATTTTAGCAAATGCACACAAAATATGACTAAATGCATAACCATTCCATATGCTCCATCTGAGAAACCGCTGTTAAGAATGAAAAATATTGGCTGGAGTATTAAGCAAGTGCTTCTCGTCTGTGGCTCCCTTCTCCTCAAAGGTTATAATAACGATCCACTGTAGCTGGGGGCACTGAAGTCATGCATCAAGCCAAATGTTTGCCTGTTCAAGTGGTTAGTCAATGACAAAGTGGAAAAAACCAAGCTAAGGAGCACCAAAAGTCTCTTGTGTGTTGACAAACCAGGCGCTGCTATAACATATCATTACTTTAGGCTGCAAAGACACAAAAACAGTTTGATGAAGAAAAAAAACTGAATCAGAAGATTGTGAAGTACTGGAATGACAACTCCTAACCCAATGGGAAATGTTAGTGGAGTTTTTTATAGCCTTTGAAGTCGTGGGTATTCCATTTTAAAGGTTTTAAATTACACTATCCTAAAAAGCTGGTAATAATTTACATGCTATTTCAGCAATGGTGAGGAATTCACTGGAGGGCAGTGTTCAGAGTTAATGACTTGTTCTGCGGCAGGAGGAGGCACACATGCGCACACGCCACACATACACACAAACCCCCCACCTCTAAATTCCTGCCATTGTTGTCTGAATAAGGAGATTTGGTATATTGCACAGACTGGCCAAGACAACAGAGCAGTATGGAGATTTTAAAAATGGCCACTGTAAAAATGTACCATATCACATTTACACCTGACTCATTCAGCAGAATGACCTTATCCGTCAAAACGCTGGTCGCATATCTAAGCCACTTACACTTAACTCAACTAGCATCCCAGATGCCTGAATTACCCATTCAGGGTTTTTCCCTTAGGAAAAATCAAAGAAGCAGCAAATGAATACAATCTAATTTCCCTACAAGCTGGCTTTCCAAGCACTGAAACACATGCATGGACTACTGCCATGTACTGAAGAAATGGCTCTGGACGCATGCCAAAGTGTTTTCCACAGCAATCAATACTGGCCTACTGCTGCAGTCCCCAGCCTGTCAGTGTGTGTGTGTGAGTGTGTGTGTGTGTGCCAAAGCCTTGTCAGCTAGAGGGACAGAATAGAGGAGAAGAGAGGTCAGATGAAATCAGAGGTGATGATAATAGCACATTAATATAACATGATCCAGAAATATTCTCTGCGGTTGTGAATTCCCATTAAGAGCAACTTGCTGTATTTGCACTGAAGTGGGATATATAGTATAAGATAAGCATAAGCAATTAACCACCTGAAGCAGAGTATACAATAAGTGGGTGTTGTGTGGTGAGCTGTTATCTACAGCACTTCTCTCCTGAAATAGGGAGTCCAAAAACAGAAAGTATTAAAGCCGGAAAAACGGTACCAGCAACAGAGGCGAGCCATTTGGAGGGAGAAGAAATAATATGTCACTCAGTGAGTTTTAAAACACATGTGACTGTTTAGTCGGTGGCAGTTTGCAGGCAGACAAATAGAGCAGAGGCCCCAAAAGAGGGTTTGTCATAATGGGTGAGCAACTCAACACAAAGCTTGTTTAAAGAGCAAGCAGAGCTCAACTGGTGGGGGTAAACACTGCACGTCACAATGAGATACGATGAAAAATAGAGCTTCCTCCACATATGGACTTAATAATTAACGCAGAATAAATAGATTAATAAATATTCTCTGGATCTGTTTATCAACGACTCAGCAAACACAGGCGCCGAGAGTTACGCTGATTCACCCAATCATTATTTTTATTTCCAGCCAAAGCTGACTGGATTTAAAGCTGGCTGCGTTTAAAAGGAATTGACCTCCAACCCGGTGACAGAAGAAAAACAAGCACAGTAGGTCATGGGTTGGTTCCTCTTGTCACTGCACAACACAGCAAAACATGGCAAACAGAGAGCAGGAGAGGCTGAGAGCAAACAAATACCTGAGAAATAACCAGGAAATTACATCATACCTTAGCACTGAGAACACAAGTGAATCAGTAATCCAATTCTGGTGAGCTAGTTCAATAAAAGCTGCTCTGATGTCTTTGTCTTGAAAAAGTCATGCCTTTTGGTATTTTAAGGACATTAGCTTCAGGCTTAAGATACAGACTATCTGTAATCTGGCAATAAAGGGAGCAACACAGAACCAGGTGTTTAAATGTCAAATGTCAGGAACTGTTTCTGTTTTATGTTTTGTGAAAATATTGAAAGGAAAGTGATCTGAACGCGTATGACATGAGTCTGATTAATATCAAACCTGTGGCTTTCCCTCATTATGATGTCTGTGCTCATTTAGTGGTAAAACCGTGTGAAAACAGCTCACTTCCTGATAGCTGCAACTTATCTCCTCCATATCTGTATGAGTCACAAGGCTAATTTGAAAACTTGATTGTTAACCAGGCTATTATAGATTTACAGTTCAGTGTAGCTCCACAGTCATCAGTCTGTTTAATATGCTACTAAATTCCAGAGAAAATGACTAATATTAGTTAGTTAATAAACTCCCCGCTTCCCTCAACAATTAAAAATTAATTATTACAGCCTCCTCACACATACTTCATTGAGGCGATGAGCTGAATATAACAACCAGCCATATATCACAGGGTGTTTTTTTTTATGCTCCTGTACAGTTCCTGTTTGTTTTTTGGATTATGTGTTGCATCTGTAAGCGTTCCTAGCTGATTCATGCAGCGCAGATTAGTGTTATGGGGCAAAGTCAGCGAGAATCTGAATGGGCTCAGTGAAGGTCATAAACTGACTTGAAGTTGTCAGGGCAATTTCCACTGTGTAATACACAGTAAGTAGTCCGATTTGCTGAGAGCGGGAGGTTTGACAAGCCCTTTAATTTAGGTCAGCCTTCAGGCACACACATTGCACTTAAACATATCATCCCCAAATTATATTATTGTGCACTTTGACTGATTCTATAATCAGAGCGAAACTTCAAAGCAATGCATCTGTCTGTGGTGCAAAAATGTACAGGGACTGTGTGCTGATTCAAGGTGCTGCATAATTCATTCTTATATGCTCCATAACATCAAACCCAAACTGCAGCAGGTGAGTCTTCTATTGTATCACTATGTGCTCTGCTTTAATGTCTTAAATACTTGGATTTGCATTGCAGCGCAGCCCTTTTGGTAGTTAATATAATCTTTTCCAGATATACCCAATGGACTGGAATGTAAGCACTTTGCAATGCAAATAAGTCTTTGGGAAAGGGGCGGAGCTGACATGTCATTGCGCAAGTGTGGCCTCAGAATCGGCGATGTATGCACTTAAAGTAATTACAAAATAATTGCAGCGTGTTAAAGGCTAAAGCGAGGGGGCTTCAGGAGATGATACCGGCTCATAGAAAAAAATCTGCCACAAAGATGATAGCTTGTGTAAGCGGCCGGCAATAAATAGGCACCTTTCTCATGAAAGGGAAATGTGATAGCCACTCTATTACTCAAGAGGAAAGAATGTAAGTAAACCATCAGCGGAAGAGTCAAGTACAAACACGGCTTTGTCCTTCCCTATAAACAATATAACAGCAGACGAGAATTATTTCCATCTAGTGATCAAAAGCAGAGTCTGGTAATTAAAGTACTGTTGTCGTTATGTGAGGGATATCAGAGAGACAACAACACATCATTTGTTTTATGGCCGGTGAGGAAAAACTACTCCCAATAATCAAAGTGTTATATCATTCAGCGCAACCAAGTAACCGGATCACAAGCGCCACATATGGCCACAGTCAATCATAACTATTGCTTTTCTGTGCCAACAACGGCGTAATGTAACACAGAGGCGTTTTAAGTGCTGCCTCAAATGTGAGCTGTCAATATCACATTGTTAAGGATGGAAATGTCCACATGGAAAATTATGCAAAGCGTGGAGAGTAGTTCAAACGTGTCAGCACTGGCTTGGCTCTGCCACGCTTTATGAGTCGATGTGAACCTTTCAACATCAGCCGGCGTTACAAAATATCCAACAACTATCGTTGAGTCTGATCTGAGCTAGTTTGATCCCATGCATTCATTACCGTTTCGCAATTTCCGCCCATATGTCAGTATTTGACACGCTTTGCCAAGAAATGAAATGACACAATCTAGGCGCAGGATTCTTGCGGATTTTCCCCTTTATAACACAATTAACCCCATAGAGCGCAGCGGCAACCTTATTGAGCGCAGCTGGACAAGTGCACATTCAGCAGTTGACACCACAATAGACAAACAGGCTCAAGTAAAACTGGATAACACATAGACTGGAGGTCAGCCTTTTACATCTGTATCAGTGCGTATTGTGCCTGTGACACCGGAGACTCCACAGACACGGCCAAGTCTTAATGCAGTAAAGATGCTGTTAAATCAAATGTTCGCCAAGCAGGGGAGAACAAACACCACAAAAACAACGATCAAGCAGGATCATTCACCAGACGGTTGATATTCCTACCTCTCCGTGTGTGACTGTTCGTCCCTGGGGTGTATCCTCGGGTAGAAAATAAAGTTTGGAGCTTGATAAAAGTTGCTTGCTTGTTCTTTCTTCCCAGAGCAGCTGAAGCTCCGCTATGCAAATAGGATCCTCCGGTTTACATCTGACGAAGAAAAAGTCTCCGAGAGACAGAATCCTCGGTTTGCCGTCCCGGTTAAATTTAAAGGCTTTATAGAATATGTATGGTCCATGTAAACCGCAAGACGAGCCCACCCACTGTTGAGGAAAAACAAAAACAGGCAAATTAATGAATGGCTTATCAACTCGTTCAATAAACAAATCGTAGCCGAGTGGACACCAACATTAAAAACATTCTCGCGTAATTACGCGCGGCTGGATACGATTACTTCACGAAATCTCAGCTTTGCGCACACAATTAGTATCACGGAACTATTTTTAGATGTTTAACATACAACACAGATGTGGTCATATTAAATACAATGTCTCAAAGTTTTGTGGATGAAACCGTACGGGAACAGTTTCAAGTAGGAAGCGATTAACAAAAGAGGAAAATAAAATAAATCGACGGTTGATAACAAACGTTACCTTCAGTGAGTTCGGCTCCATCTCGACGTTATGAATTGATTAAACTCAACACGCTCTCCAAACTTGCTGGCTTGAATGGATTGCCGAAGGTCCTATAAGGGACATATCTCCGTAGAGTTTATAACACCGTCTATCTGCCACTAAAAAGTCCTGGAAAAATCCTTAATGTGTTAAAATACACTAAAGAAAATATTAATTAAGCGAACGTATTAATTTAAAGATAAAAATCTCTTATGTTGATTTTTTTGGAGCATATTTACCCAACATGATGGTGTAAACATACGAAATATTAAGTCAAATTCACAAAAATATGAACAATTTCCTATCAAATATAAACAATAGCTACATTTAACAACAATACGCACCGTTTAGATTGAATTATTCCCTCGTTAAAGCTTTATTTTACGCTTAAATACGCGTTCCGATGCGTTCGCGAAACTACGTCCCTTCCAGGACTTCTGTAAAAGACGTTCAGTATGAAAGCACATTTCTCACAGTAATGACACTGAGGCGCTTGCTGTGGATGCCTTCAAGAAACAATGTTACATGAAAGTTAATAGGGCTATCAAATGATTCCTCAAAAGGTAATGGAGGACCCGTGAGGTGCCGGTTTGGCTTTGAGCGGAACTTGGTATGCGCTATGGCACAGGCGGGCGCGTTGGTTTTTTTTAGTGGAAATAATGGCCTTTATATTTTTGAAGCGAGCATAAAAGACAAAATTGGCCGAGTTAGAAAGCGGGCGTCACGAGACAGAATTCACGAGGCGGTCCATTATCCGGACGTAAATCATCTTAAAACGTCGCGCTGACCTTGTGAAGACAGCAGGATATTTATTTGACACGGGTTACTACATTTGCGAGATTAAAGCCTCTTATATAATTATGTTGATTAATATGTACTATTAAAAACATGAATTATTACTGTGTTGTATTCGGAAACAATATTTAAACCTGAGTTACTGATGATAGTTTTTTGGATGTTTATTTTAATTTGCGCAAACTTCAAGGTTTCATTTACATTATATGGACTCGTTGTCCTCAGTCTGTACGTGTCAGCTGTATTTTATCTGCTGTTTGGAATTATTCATGTCCCCTGTTAAAAGTACCCACTCAGTCCACAGCGCTGTGCTGTTTCTCCACTGTCACGCACCCTTTGCCCTGCATTTATCCACCACACAGATCACAGAGCATGCAACAGCGACATATAGGCCTACTTCTGACATCAGCTATTTCAAGTACACTATTACGCAATGCGCTGTTTTTTCTTTTTTTTTTTTTGGTTTTTTTTTTTTTTGGTTTTTTTTGTTGCTTTTTCTTTTTTCCTGAAATGACGGGCAGAGCATACAAGCGCATTGATTCACATCCAGTAAAGTGTTTTCCTGTCTGCAAATGTGACATGCTTTCTTTTTTTTTCTGGAGCAGCTGCTTCTCTGAATGACTGCCTGGTGGGCTTTTGAAAACATGCAGAGACAGATGATGAAGAATTACAGGCATTTGAGGCTGAAGTACACATAATATCCACCCATCGTATCAATACAGACTGAATTTACATAATATATTTGGGTTTAATGGGTTCATATGTTGTATATTTACTCACAGTTAAGACATAAAGTACTAAAAGTTTATAGACTTGTTGTAATCAGTTGATCAAAACATCTGGTTTGGCAGTTTTTCCCACAAATTTGGACCACATTTTTAAAGCAAATATTAAATATCAACATTATATCTACTTTAACCTCCTGAGACCCAGGAAAGTACAAGTTATGCCTCTTTTTTTAATTAAATAATTGCCTATATTGGAATTGGATTTTATTATAAATTTTTATTATGGAATGTACTTTGCAGTGGACAGTTTTTTATTGCTATTATTAGTATTATAAAGCTGTGAAACAAAACTCATAACCTGGTCATAGGAGGTTAAGATACTCCTGAACTAATACTTTTTTTCTTTTTAATGGTTTGTAACTGATTTACAAAGCATTAATATTGACTCTTTACCCATTTAACCCATTAGATATGAGTTGTAAACCCTTTATAAAGACCACTTTGTAGTGAGCATAAGAGCAGTATGTTTTAATACTGAAATAGCTGAGGCAATGTTCTGTGACACCCGGATATTTTAAGTACCAGTTTAGTGCTTTGGTTCAGAGAAAAAGGTGGATTACACAGAGGCTCATTGTCTTACGTGCGGTTGCAGCAGTGTTGGGATTCCTGCAGTGAATCCAATATAAACCACAGCTCTTAGTGTTATCTTTCCTGATTTCTCTCACAGCAATTTCAGACGCTGAATCAATGGGGTTGCATTGTTAATAGCAGTCACCATAATGAAGTCCCTGGTTAATCAATGGCACCACTCAGGCTCTTATCTGGCAATTGCAAGTGTTTGCTTGTCAACAACCAGAGCCCAGCAGTGAGTGTAACATTGTGATGCAGATATTGATGGGAATTTAGATGAATCAAGTTGCACGCTGAGTGTTAATTAGGAGGTTCAGGATGAAAAGTTGACTACTGTCTTGGGTATTTGATCAGAATCCATGGGATAAAGCCAGACAATTTCAGAACAAAGGCTTATTTTCTCTAAAACGTAAAGGAATTGCATATGTGAAAGTAAAAAAACAAAAAAAACAAAACACAAACGTGGGCTGTTGGATCTAACTGAAACAAATACAAGACTAAAACTGAAGGTATATTTGATCAGGACATAACATAACAAGATAAATAAATATGTCAGTTATTATAACACAGACAGGTTGATAAGGAGACAGATAAACTCCTAAAAGAACTGCCGCTCAATACAAAGCTCAAAGAGCAAGTGAGAGGAGTAAGCGGGTGAACGTAATAAGGTAAATACAGCATGACAAAGAGTGAAAAAAGGAGTCGATTAGAGACGGGGGGAAAAAGAGGGGAGAGGAAGTGAGGTAGGAGATGAAAGGAAATAGAAGAAATACAAGTAAACAGGGATTTTTACTGTTCCAGTTGAGAAATGCCATCAAAGAGTAACCATAATGAAAGGGTGTTTTCAGGTAGGGCAGGAAGTGGGATCAGATGAGCTACAGGCCTGACGTAGGACTCACAGCTGACAACTTCAGCTGTTCTCATGCAGCTTTATTTGCTTTTTAGAAAGCTTTTTTTTTTTTTTTTACAAAAAAAGGATTTTGGTAACTGGTCAGTAATTATCACTGTAGCAGACGAGTGCAAATACACTTGGTCTTTTTGTTATTTATACAGTATGAAGTCAATTTGTGTTGTATTTTTAGCAGAATTAATGAAGAGTCATGCTAATATTTTGGAAGAAAAGATTTTTTCCCACCAATATTTGTCTTAGCTCATACAAAAGCAAAGCAATGTAGGTGTTACATCCAATAACTAGTATTTACTTCACTCGCACCCACTGCACATGTGCTTATACCACTATGCTGGTGCTTTTTTATCTATAGTCCTCATACATTTACTGTTATACCATTGATACTTTAGTAACTATTCACATGTTCCATTGCTTTAAAATGAAAACCTGCGGGCGTCATCATCATCACCAGCCTTTCCACTGTGGAAAAACATGCTACTGACCAGTTTTACTGTTAGCTGCTGTTTACTCCTAAGCTATACGTTCACACTGTTATCTGTTGATTGGATAGAACGCATTCTAAGAGGAATTTCAGTCCACAAATCCCATGAAACTATCAACATTACTGAGTTATTTTGTCTGCTGAAAAAGCAGCAGAAGGTTAGAGAAGTAGAGCAGGCTGATGAGGAAACAGGCGCATATGGGGTGTTAGGTGATGTACTAATTAGGATTTATAGCCTAGTTTATGAATTATATACAGAAGCATCAGCAAATATAGCCTTTGAAAGTTAAAATACTGGGTCTTGGCTTTGTTGTTAAAAGCAAAATGAGAAATATATCAAGGAAAGTTAGTTACATTCACTCAATGTTTAAAACTGACCTAAAAATATAAACGGGGCCATATTTGTCATATATCTTATTGTATCACAAGCAATAATAGTGAAAATGTCATCAAATGAGGAGACTGGATTAGAAGAAGTTACTGGGATCATATTATCCTATGACAAGAACATTCCATACTGACTGGACCGGCATCTCAAAAATATACCATGGTTTTAAATGAGGAATGAATCAACACTTTTTTCAGAATGTTATTTGTGTTCCAATGATTGTCTTCACACCATTTTTTACAGAGCGTATCTACCACTCCCACACGACACGGAAATGAGTAGATGTGAAACAAAACCGACTTTTCCTTTTAACCACTATAGCTTTGTGGAGAAAGGTTGTTGACGTCTTCCTGTAATTCTATGTTCCCACTTTTGAAGTTTGTTGGTCACATAAGATTTCAATTTAATTCAGAAGTGAATTGTGAAAGGACCATGAGTAGAAGGTCATGATTTATGTGTTGTGTTGAAAGGCATTTGAACTATTTGCCACATTTCTTTTCAGATCTGTTGCCAATCATAACCATCAGATGATCTGAAATAGTATTTTCCTGTGGAGTAAAAAGGAGCTTTGACAGGTCAATGTGTAATATTTAATGAAATCTAACAGTGAAGATTGTAACTGACTGAAACCATGACAATGACATGTCAGCATGCTGCTCTTATTCTCTTAGGATTTAAAACCTCCGGTAGTTTTCAACAGAGTCTTTATAGCTAGTGTGGTACTATTTTTCATCATTCGCCGTAGTGGTAAATCTGTCACACTGTGAGTAGAATCAGGAACAGTTAGATGGACTGACTCAGAATTCATTTAAAGGCTTTTGCCTCATTCGACCTCCAGTATGAATGAGCCAGAGCTACTGCACACCTCTGTGGACTGGTTTATGTGAAGGGAGGGGAACTGGCCTCCCCAAAACTATCCATCTACACTTGTTGAAGGATTTTCTGTTCTGCTTTTGAGATTTCTGCTGCAGAGCAATGTCCATATTCAGGATGGACAGAGATCAGGCTCCTTAAGATCATGGTAAAACTTGAAAATGTGGGTGTTAGGGTGATGGTGGAAGACAATATTGAAATAACTTTTTTTTTTTTTTTTTGCTCTGTTTGATCATCATGTGGTTCAGCAGATTGAAGTTTGGGCCCGATCACTGAAGAACTGTGGTACTGGACCATCTGTCTGGACTCAACAGCATCAGCCGGGTCACTGACTGAATCAACTTAACTTCCAGTCATAAATGTTTGTGGTTTCTGGGTCTCTTCCGGCCTGTGTTTGTTTGAAGTCCATGGAGTGCAGTTGTAGAATCCAAAGTGTCTCAGCCTCGTAGGGTGACTTCCTCTCTGAATAGGTCACACATAACAGTAGCTCCGGTCTCAGTGCTGACGAGCAAGGACTCCAAAGATGTGACGCATTGTTATGATACGTGCTTCTAAGGTTTTATATTTGTACCTGAAAAGGTCAGACTTGCAGCTCCACAGTAGTCTGAGTGTGCACTCTTGGGGATCGGCTCAGTCTTTGGAGAGCCAAAGTTCACTGCTTTCAGACACTTATAGATTCAGATGGTAGACGGCTGAGGAGTAAAACAAAGCAGGTCTCTCTTTACTCCTTTTACTGCTCTGACAAATCTAATCAAAATCCATGCAAGATTTTAAAAGTTAAAAAGTACTGATTCAACAACAGGCTGCTTTTAGAGCAACATGATGGACAGATTATTAATATATATGAACATAATCATTAAAAGATACATCCCATTCTTTTGAAAAATCCTAGTACATGTACCAACACAGCTAATTCATCAATCTGACTTTAGTTTGAACATAAAAAACTTTCAGAAACCAATTTAAGAAACACGGCCAAGAAATAACATGTGTTATCCAGCATCAGCACATAGCATTACTAAATCTAATAAGTCAATCCTCAAAGGCTGTGTTGTAAATCTTTCAGATTTTTCTACCTCAGGATAAGTTTATTGGGTCAATGTGCTCGACTAAATGAAATACGATTACACAATATATGAATAGTTTGAGTTTCTTTTTAATCTCTGTCAACGACCTCCACATAAACAGAGTGAAGAGGCCTTGGTGCAGGTAATAAAGTAAAAACTGAGCTATTTTAAGGCAGATAGGGTCTTATTTGGTGCATGTAGCAGAACTGTACTGTGAGTGGTAAAGCTTTACTTTCTCAGCACAGGTGTTCCACATTCCTCATAATGAGGCAGCCTCGGCAGGGAGCCGCAAATGCGGTTGGAAAGCCACCTCAAAATGGAGAGCCGAGGTTGTGGTTTCAACCACAGCAAAGAAACACAAAGCCATTAAAATAGCATATTCCCTCATAACTCTGACCATATGTTGACATGTCTTAATGATGAATTTTGATTTTAGCTGGAATGGCTTAAAATAATATTAACCATTTCACCTCTTTCTTCAGAGCCACAGTTGCAGTTTGATACAGCAGCTGCAAAGAGTTAGAATCAACTTAAAGCCTATCACTTACTAAGGAAGGAAAATGTGAGAATATACCCTTAAACACAAACAGCCTTGACTTTTACTTAAAAAAGCAAAACATCCCAATGTCATTCTAGAATTTATGACCATACAAGGTATTATGAAAATCTACTGATGACTAAAGCAAGGAAGCCTCTGAGAAATGAGGGCAACACACTTTATCTTCCACTCATTCCACATGCACAATTGCATTACACCAGTGGATTTCCATCTATCATCAATGGAAAGCCCAGGGACATTAAAAATCCATCAAGTAAATTTGTCCACAGGAACACGTTTCAATAGTAACTTTACACCTGCGTCTTTGTGCCGCTGTAATCACATGACAATGGCCCCGTCTGCAGGATGTCTTTAGGAAAGGTAACAGGAGCTCTGAGTAATGTCGCTGGGCTAATTTTAGACTCTCACACTCATTATAACGTGGTGTTACATTTCTCTGCCAGTCCACCTACACGAGACAGCACATGCACAAAAAAATCCAATTACCTTATTGAAATCATTACTTATAATTAAGATTTAAGTTAGAAGTGTTCATCTGCAGGCTCCTTGGGATGATTTCAGTGTATATTAGTAGGTGTCAGCCAGTGTACTATAGGCTGAATATTAACTGACTTCGCTCATAAATATTTGTGATGCTGTGATATCTCAGAACATCAAAGTACGTAGCTACCGCATGCAGAGAACTGTGTCTCTGCTGGATGATTATTGCTCACAGCAGAACTGATAGCCTCCTAGAAAAAGAAATATTTCTCTCCTTTTGTTCTTATCTAATATCAGACTTGTTTATCTGAGTAACCATACCTCATCATGTTTCATGCATAATTTATGGTTTCTAGAATCCACCTTTCAATTACAATATTCAACAACCATGCCGCCTCATTTCCAACAGACCCATTATTTTATCCATTCCTGGCTGCAGATCCACTGAGTGTATCTACCATCACATATTTATATGTGTATTAGGCACTGTAATTCATATGGCAAACATTGGTTAGCCCAGTCTGAATGACTGCCATGACAATGAACTAATTGCCTGCAAAACACAATTTCACATTCATGGGCCACTATTACAGCTGAATTGTTTGATAATGTCAAGTGAGTCATTTTATTAAGCGCCACACAAATGTAATCATGCGGCAGGACAACGTGAATTCAAGTGTATACAAGTGTTAACATCACTATGGGTTTTAGGTTATTACTGCTGCAGCAAATGTAAATTTGGCTCATTGATGGAGAGTGCTCAGCTGAATCAGAAATGTGCAAACCACAAACTAAATAGGCTGCTTCATTCCCCTTCCGTCTGCATACACATCAGCACACATACACACACATATACACACATACACATAGACCAGAGTCGCATTTTATATCTCCCCATCTGAAACCAGGATTAGAACCATGAATAATGTATTTATGTAAATGTCTGATGGGTATAACTATAAAAGATGAGAGTGATTGAAAAGGCATTTTGTTAGATTGAGTTACAGCTGCCTATGAGTTATGGATGTTTTCAGTGCACAGAGAGAGCCGAGCACCCAAAAAAAAAGCCAGTATTTTTGAAGGCAAAGAGGTCACAGTGTCACCTCCACATCTGAGGAATACATTAATACAGAACCTGATCTCAGCATTTACGATTTGCACGCTGCGTTTCAAACATCACTCAGGTTATTACACCCAGTGGTCAAACTATCATTGACTATAAAGTCGCCGAGGACACTGACCTCAGCATTTACCATCTGCGTAATGCATCACGACCGCCTTTCCTGTCAAACATCGAATTGTTATAAAACGGGCATAAATGTCAGCAGACATCTATGATCAGATTATTCACTGGTGCGTGTCAACCTCCCATCTGGGCTGAGATTGCTGCATTATGTATATGTCAAATAACTGTGTGTAAAGGCAATTACAATGCAGCCATTTTACGCCGACAGTTTTCCAGATTTCTCGCAAGGTATTCTATTTGAATAAAAGATTCAGATGGCATGTGTGCAATACTGCTGTAATCTGTGTAATCCATGAGATATATCTGCAAACCGGGGCATAAAATTCAGCCTATTCAAGAATGGAGACAAAGGATAAGTTATGAAATATGACTGACAACTGCTGAATTGTTCCATTAGAGCTGTGCAGCAAAAGAAATACAGTATTTTGTTCAGAGTGCAGAGCCTGAGCACACATATTAAAGAAAAAAAAGCCTCTCAGCATTAATAATTTATCTCATTTTATAAGGCAATTTAGCAGTCACTTGAAGTTGCTATGGTGACAGGGGGGTATTTTGAGACAACTAATGACCTATGCAAAACCCACTCACTGTAAACTTCACTCAAGCTAAATGAGATTGCTGTCTGTGCTGTGTGTGATACATGGCTGAGAACTTAATCCCCACGCTATGCTTGGCCTTTTTCTGCACAGGACAAATTAAGGTTGTTAATATCAATGTAAAACATCTGTGGGCTGTTTACTGTAAAGGGAATATGAGCCAAGTAGCAACCGGGGGCCAACGCTGCACTGCATAATAGTCTTTTGTTTTGATTGCTAATGCAGAATTCATAACAGTTGTCAAGCTCAGGTCAGAAAAAATCCAGTGAGTGAAAGGAAAATGAATACTCATGATATGGTTTGAATGTAACTCAATATGTTTCACACTAAATCCCTTTCAGTATCTCTTTATTTTTCAGTTTACGTCAAAGATTCCACACTGGAAAAGCTTTGAAGACCTGCTCTGTTCTGGGGCGAATCATATTTGTCCAATAACTGCTTGGCCTAATGCAGCTGTCGGGGCTGTGAGAGAATGAGTCATGTGTTACCCATTTAAGCCCAATTTCTCCCATGCAAATGCCTGACATGTGTGACTCCGCAGGGCCTGAAGTTGGAACAGGATTTTGAAACGTGGGGAGAGAATCAAGGCCAGGGTTGTTTGACCTTTTAACCACCTGCTTCACCCATAACCCGCACGGTTTGCAAAAAGTTAACATTCAAGGAAACTATTGATTTGATGGCGTTTCTGACTCGGCTTTTATGTTAACTCAGCTGGAATTGAATGAAATGAATAAACAAAGAGGGCATTGTTTAGTTGTTTTTCCTTAAATAGAGCTCCACTTTGGAAAATATGAGTTATATTCACGGAGCTATAAATATGTAATATTTATCCTGAGTGGCTGTTATTTAAATGGGACCTCTCCAGTCTGTATATCCTTCATCTTTTTCTTTTGTGTGGAGCTTAATGGTTATTAGCATACATTTCAGGTTGACTAATAAAGGTGTGACTGAGAGCTGTTTGTTGTGTCTGCCCTGGAGCTCTGGTGTACACTGCCACCTGTTGGACAGCTGCGGCATCGACACAGGGCTGTTGACAGGTATATTACCCAGTGATCACAGGAGGTAATTTGCTATGTAACATAACATCACAGTTATTAATGAACTACAAATGTGTAGCTGGTGGTTACAGACAACTGATAAAAGCTGTGACATGGCTTAATACAGTGTGAAGAAACAGGATTAAACGACAACATTCTTTTCATCAGCTAACTACAGCAGCCGTCAGTGTATACAACACTTAAACTGTCTTGTAAAATCAAAACAAATGAAAACCTCTGAAAGGCAGTTAAGTCTTAACACATTTATTGAACAGCAGGGGAAACACAAGCCTATAAAAGCTTTAAGTAAAGAGGAAAATATAATGTAGAAATACATTAATATGTGCACACTTCACACTTTAATTTTATGTGCTACTATTAAAAAGATGAGAAATATCAACGCAAAGCATTTATATTCTGTTGACTCTGTGGGGAATAGCAGCGGCCAGCCACCAGCACTGCACTGCGAAACAGTTTTTTATTTAGTCAGTGACAGGAAAATGAATACTCGCTGTTTGGCTGATTTTACATTCGAGTGCAGATGGTGCCGTTTCCAAAGATGCCTGATATCTTGGTTTGAAAGGATAAAATTTAAATATAGTAAATTTACATATCACACAGTTCAGGATGATAAACAATATTTTGTATGTCTGACAAATGGTGAATCGGAGCCTCTGGGGGTAAGCAGGAGTTCAGTGTCTTGACGTGTACTGGAGCTGTGGACTGAACTACAAACCCTCTAGTTGGTGGAGAACCCACTTAACCTCCTGAGACACAGCCACCCACTCAAAATGAACCTTTACAGGAAGCATAAGAAGTCAAATACAGTTAAGTCTAACACCAAAATTATTTCAATTACTGTAACAATAACCAATTAATTTTATAAACACTAAAAGCTGTTTTAACACAAAAGCATCTTAAATTGACCATAATCCTTTTTTTTTTGTAAAAGCAAGGTCACTTTAATAATTGTTTTCTTTTTCTCCCAGCAGTTTTCATTGCTTTTTCTCCCCTTTAGAAGCATAATTAAAAGCCATACTTTTTTTTGTATGTTGCACAGAATTCTAATGAGTGACATTTCCAACACTGAGTTCTCACATGTATAACTGTCCTTCTCTATTGAATTCAACAGTACAAAGGATTTTCTGCTGACACAGCAAACAGTGGAGCTCTACATTGGCTGCATAACAGCACTGATTGAAGCAGCAGCACAGAGGGAATCACTGTTGTGTGATCAGTGAACAGAGCCCCTCGGCCATCTCTGTCATTATCATCTCCACACAGCCGAGAGCGGAGTCTGAACAGCAGCCTCACACAGACTCACGGCTAACACCAGGCCTGCGGTATGATGTTAGAAGGCCTCGCTGTCTCAGACAACAGAACAGGGTTTGTTCCACTGCATGACTGACTGGCACGTCTCCGCTTTGAAGGACTAAGTCGTTGTTGTTGAGAGGAAACCCTCTGATTGTAAAATTGGTTTGATTTTCTGTTTCAGAGCCACTTTTTTAGTATATAGTTTACTCCAGACTTCAATTACTTGGAAACCAGGAAACGGTAAACACCAGGGATGGGTTTCACAGATACACCGGTGGTTTTACAAAGTCTCAAACCGCAATGTTTTTTTGATGCAGGCATAAAAAAAAAAACCCAGAAAACATTCCCCTTCTAGCAAAAGGAGCTGGATCTATTCTCAGTGGCTGAATACGTCATTGTATTTCACGTGATGAAAATCAAAATATGATGATGGACAATTTGGAACAAAGACAGGAAAAGTCTGTCTCCTTTCCAAGGTCACAGGCCTCTCTACTGTTTCCTTTCTTTTGTGCCGGCTGCTTGGCCAACATGGGGATTGATTTGAATAGAAATCAACTCAGCATGGAGCCAAGTAGGGCAATACAACTCCTGTGTGTGTGTTGGCTCATGTGCATGTCTGTGTGTTTTAGACTTAGCGAGTCACTGCAGGCATAGTTTGCCCAATCATATCCTGTATGTAGAGATAATAAGATCTGTGATTAGACTGCATTATAATGGTTTAGCCTAATGTTGGGTAAATCCTAATGACTCTGAATTCACACATTTTATTAATGCTTGGCTGCTCTTTTCAACTGATATTAACTTAAAACCTCACAGTTAAACAATGCAGAATGATCCACTAGAAGCTGTACTTTTCACTAGCTTCAGTATAGTTCTTCTATTTGACTCTATTCATTGCATTGTTTTGCTTGTTTTTGTCTGTGATAGTCATTATACTGACAAAGTGTGAAGTATTAAGCGGTGGATCTAGAAAAATTTACATGGTTATCACAATGAGTTCAACATAACATTAACAAAAATACTTAAAAACTATTTTTTGTTATATTATGTGTATATATCACGGGTTCTTAATGCTAAATATGACTAAGACCAGACAAACTGAATAAAATTGTACAGTTCTTAAAAAATAAACCTCTTAACATCCTCTCGACCCAAAGCCTGAATCCTTAACCCAGTTTTAGGATTAGGCTTAAACAACATAACTGTAAGTGCAGTATATAAATATTACTAGGCTTCATTTGAAAGGCAACGTACTGTAGTTTCTGTATTTAAAATAAGATTAAAAGATTAAAATCGAAATCATCAATTTAGAAATCGCTCACATATAACCTAACCCTGACCCTAAAATGGGTCGCCAGTGACCTGGTGGATGTTAAAATTAAAAAACAAAAAAAAAATTCTTTTAAAAGTAAAAAATTGTACACAGAAATATGAAAAAAAAAAAAATCGGAGCAGAAGAATAACACTTTCTAAAATCACCTTTGGTTTATTTGCTGATTTCAATGTTTTATGGACATTGAGATGTTTTTTTTTCCAAGTACACTTTTAAGAACACAAAAGTTTGCACGGCTGCCACCCCTTGCTCCTTATAGATCCACCCCTGTGAATTTATGTCTGCAACTTGTATTATATTCCTATTTATACACATCAATTATCACTTCTGACTAGGTGCAATGATTACATACTGAATCCCATTTACACTTTATCTGTCGAGAATAAATCACATTGTCACAATCATTCCGTGAGAGGAGGTAAAAATATTTAATTCTAACTTAATGTACAACAGTGTATGCACATGTATGAGATATCAATGTGTTTTGCTGTTGGTTCAGTCAGTGTTGTAGTGTTCTTTCACTGTGTAGACCTTTTAATTGTGACCCACCAGGATGAATCATGGGTAAAAACAGCCTAGTCTGGTACAAAAAAAAAAAATCTGGATCCATTAAGAGCAACTTATGTTTGTATTAAACATATCTGGGGTTTGCTGAATCATATAGGCAACATTTATTTTCCAGGAAATCAGGTTGATTTCATCCACTCTCAGACACTCGCACACCTTGTTCATACAGCTCATGTTTTGTTTGCATTTGTGGTTCTTAACCTTCTAAACATTGCACAAATACACTTTACTTTTAATAAAACTCCTCATGACTCACAGCTTGAGTTTACATGACGGTCGAGTTTGACCCAGAACAGAAGAGATGTCTCATTTCTCTGTTTATCTATATTTATCTTTTTGTCTCTATTTCACTGAAAAAGACATGAAAATGTACAAACAAATTTTCTAAAAAAAAAATTTATATAAAACTGCAATATTTTACAACCAGATTTCCCAAAAATGTTGTATCATCTGTAATGTCACTTATTATCGTTATTGATCTTACTTGCATTTCTCATTCACCTTTTTTATTCATGTACATACACTTTTTTTTTCTCACACACACACACACACACACACACACACACACACACACACACACACACACACACACACACACACACACA
>JAPTYQ010000008.1:17485853-17497902 GCA_029814465.1 Ostorhinchus cyanosoma
AGAAGGGTTAATACTTTCTAAGTCCCTGTGAGTATGTTTTCTGTAAAGCATGTCATTAGCCATTCATTTCAAATGAAACCGAAGCCACGCCTTTTGAAGGAGTTGTTTTGGAGGCTCTTCAGAGGAATTTTTTTTTACTTTATCATCACATCTTGCAACAAAGTTTTTCAAATAGTTACGCAGACATAATACAAGATTGAAGAATGTGGTAGTATATGGTCAACTCTAGTCATCCTCTTACCATAACACCCATAATAACAGTCATCTTTAGATCATTAAACTTCTGCGAAAAGGGAACTGAAGTCATTTCTGCAGATTGGTGTCATTGACTTTATAACCGTAACAACTGTGTGTGTTTAGAAATTAGAAATGCTGACAAATTTTGGCTTGGTCTCCATCATTGCAGCACCACAGAATTTACACACTGTTGTATATTTTTTCCTTTTGGTATTGTTGTTGGGGGTGACCTTCCTGGGGTTCAGGTTGAGACATTTTATTACAGAAATGTGGCTTTTCCAAAAATGTCATTCAATGTTCTTCATGTCATCTGAAGCAGGAAGTTCAACCTGATTTCATACAAATGATGCAAAAAATGAACTTGGGAAATACACAGGGAATTAAAAGATATTGTCTTGATTACTGTGGTCTTGACAAAAAAGAGCAAATAAAAACAAATATGGATGATAAACTCTGAAACTAGGGGGGTAGAGGTAAGGGCGTAAAGAGGAGGTAGAGGTAATGGTGACCCAAGCCCAACCCGACGCCCCTCGCCCCACCGCCACAGGGAAGCAAACCCACCCCGGCCCCAACAGAGACAGACACCCAGCCCCCCTCCAATTCACGAGGATAGTTTTCTTTGTGATACATAAAGCAGTGAGGACCATGAGTGAGGTGTTAGTATCCATGCTGGTGTCACCCAGGTCCCCTCGTAAACACAGTGTGCTGGAATATTCCATCTGAACCATGTTGACAGGTTCTCAAATACCTGAAGCCAAAACCTCTGGACAGGTGCACATCACCACACAGCGTGTATATAGTCATCTGCAGAGTTATCTGTGCACTGTGAGCAGATATTTGACTGTCAGACCCTTCCTGAACATCCTATGGCCTGTATAATGTATGTTTTTTCTATTAAATGAAACTTTATCCTCCTGTATTTCAACATGATTTCCACTAGAGGTCAGGATTGATCAGGAAAGAAGCTACTGTTCGTGTGTGTGTGTGTGTGTGTGTGTGTGTGTGTTTTTCATCCACATATTCAACTCACTTTTGCTTTTTCTCGAATTAGAAAGCAAAAATCAGAAATTTCAACATAACTTGTTTCATAGTCTGGACAGAATACAACAGCCTTCATCCTCAGACAGGCGTATGTCCTTTCCCTTTTGTGAGTGGTCACAGTAAATGAATATGAACATTTGCTCCTACACAAACCTAAGTGATAACAGAAGTGATTATAAGTGTCCAATAGTGGCTCCAAACATCAGACAGTCTGAGAAAAGTTAATAAGATATTAAAGTCAGCCCTACATTATACTGTGTCAAGAATCACTTGAGGAGTAGGAGTTGGTTTCGATCCACCTCCGAGGTGCTTTCCACTGTGAAGAAGAGCCAGAAGAACATTGAGATGTTCCCCTTCACAGTTCTCCTCAGGGTTCTCCCCACTGTTCTGCCACCTCATACCGGGACGGGGCCCAGAGGCATTTGGGGCTCTGATGGAACGATCTGGGTTCAGAAGTCACTCTGAGGGACTGGCCAGACCGTCAGAACAGAAGAGACGTATGAATCTGAGGGGTACGTGTTGAGGTCGATGGGGTAATGTGAAGTACCAGGATACATGATAGAGATGCTTCTGTTTGGTATGAACTGACCCAAAATGTTTTAGTAGTCACCCAGTGGGCATCTGATGTCAATTCCACATCAATATGACATTAAACCTGATTTCAAATTGTCTTATTGATGTTGAATTGACATCAGATGCTCACTGGGCAGGATCAGTTCTTTTGGGGTTTTTTGCTGAATATTTTTGCTTTTTAAAATTTTTTTTTAATTTTTTGAACCTTTTTTTATGATTTCACGTATGGATCAGAACAAAATGCACCAACATGAATTGTTCAGAAAATATATATGCTATATTTTTTTCCACCAATAATCTAAATACATTGTTTGTTGTTATTTTAGTATTTTTACCAACCCAGACAAGAAAAAAAATTAAGAGAATGGAGGGAATATATCATGTTTTATATATACATATACATTATCTGGTTCTTAAAGTGATATTAATACGTACTCCATAAACTTAGAAAATGATAAAAACTCATGGATCAGGCACAACTTTAAGACCTAAATATTACTGTTGACCTAAAGCATGTACTGATCTAAAATGTTTCGTAACTGCTGAACCACTGATCCTATCAGTTCATTGAAATAATTCAGATAGAGTTTTTTCAGTGTCATCAGATAGAACCCATTTGGACATAGTGAACATGGAAACACCGTTATCTTCTGCAACACTGATTCACCTATAAAACCCATGTAATTTAATGTATGATAGACATTGTACATATTTGTTTTTATGTTCAACTTATGACATATTTTGCTAAAAAAACTTAATTGTGATCTAAATTTTCTCTGAGCTTTTATGAGCATTTACATGACCAGTAAATTACAGGGAAATATAGAATAAATTGTGGTAAATCACTTTAGGGAAGGTTCCATTTCCTTTGGAAGTCCCAAAAAATAGTTCTAGGTCTATAAGTGTGGTTTGACATAAAATAATCAGTAAAGTTAACATGACCAAACACAGTATTTACTCCTCTGTCATTTTTAAACTGTTTTTAAGAAGTTAAAATAAACGCAGCAGGAACTTAATAAGCGCCTTTATATTTATTATATTATGAATGAAATGACAGAAGAGGTAGTGGTCGGGTTTGCTGAATCAGAGCGTTGGTGGATTGTACTGATTCCTGTGATGAAGCTGATAGATATGTCTTTCCTCTGTAATGTTCTAGATTTAAAATAACAGCGTGTGAAGTGTTAAAACTATCCCACCTTGTGATATGGAACAACAGAGGGCCTTCTGTGGGGTTTTCCATGTGCTGATGACTATGAGTTCAACTTCGACCAGGTAATACTGATCACTCCGACCTGTGACTCAGCCCACATTTGACCTACTGAGGAAATTTTGGACATTTTAACTCACAATCAGCATTATTTTGATTCCAAATGTTATGGAACTAGCACCAAGAACAAAGTGAAGTTGTCTTTAAAAGTTTTTTTTTTTTTTTACCTTAAATGCTTTCAATATTCATTAAGACACAACAAACGGTTCAGTTTCACATTGAAGTGTCACCGGGCTGGTTTTGAACTAATATGACTGATGCAGTGAGCTCACTCTTTATGAATCTATGTTCTCAAGTGAATAGTTTCTGTTCCCTCTGAGTAAAGAGGCCGTTGTTTGTTTTTTTCGATGCCACACAGGCCATAGTGGGGTAGGAAAAGGGAAAGGGAAAGGGAAAGTGGGGAGTGACTCAGCACACAGGTCACTTTAAGATTAGGTAAATCAGGTGAATACATACTGTAGGTGATAAGATATGGAAAATAGTCACAAAATGATTTCATCTCAATTATTTTACAGCTTTGTTCAACCTTTTATTTTAATAGTTATATAACCAGCTTCAGAAGTTAGTGTAGACATTGTCACATTTTGAATAATATTTGGTTCAAATTTGTATAAGAAATGTAAAATAATTCTTAGGAAATCTACTAAATAATACAAAAATTATAATACTACACAAAAATAATATTTACTTGCAGGCGTATATTAAAAAAACATTAATTTACAGTATAAAAAAGATATGGAAGGATCTCAGTGCATTGATACTTTTATTTTCAGTTAGAAAACTCATATGCCATTCTAATGAAGTTAATTAGACAGAGTGTTCAAACATTTATTCATATATGATCTTAGAAAAGTATCATTTAGATGAAATAACCACATGCAATTAGCCAAGGTAACACTTTTTTTCAGGATAGGAGACAATGACATCTCCCAGACAGACCTTGTATTGTTTTTTTCAGCAACTATAAAACCGAGACCTTAAGAGACAATCCTTTGAGTTTGGATTTGTTGATGATTGATCTAAGAGTTGCAACTCTATTCTCCTTCCTGCAAGAAGAAATCAACTGACTCAATTCACTTCCTGGTTACGACAGATATTTTTCTAATATTTTCTTTCACACATCCAAACATTATAAGGTGTCTGATATTTTATGATTCTTGCCGTACAATATTATGGCTTTAAACACTTTCATTTGAGATTTTATATTGTTTTTGTATTAGAATATCAATATCAACTATTACAAATCTTTTGACTAAAATAATAACTGAAAGTACAATAACTTAAGCGCATGCACACATATGGATCTCCCTGGTTTATCTATTCATTTTGTTCTATCATCCATCTATGATTTTTCAATGCAAGAAATGATACTGCTTAGTTAAAAGAGTAGACACTGTTAGGTTTCCATTCTATCCATTTATGTTATTTTGCAACAACACTTTACTTTTTGGACTCTTAATATTCTTTGCAGTTTCATCTACTTTGGATTTCTATGTGAATTTTTCCCAGAAATAGAAAAAGGTTTATTCCCAAAAATGCTAACCATTTTCACTTAAACTCTGGAATAGACTAGAAAGTAATTTTTAAAAAAAAGGCATTTATTTTTATCTACTTATCACCAGCCAGTCAAATGTGGCACATAGCAGTGAAAAAGAAAAACCACATGATTTTGAGTGTGTTTCTGTTGTAGGTAATATTATGGGTAGACAGCGGTTAAACTGGAATACATCACCTCTCACTGTTTGGCTCTGATAAGATCATCTGTTTACCACCATACTCACAGGTGTGAAGATATCCGTGTCTATATGTGTGAGTGTCAGATATGCAGTGGGTGAATTATAAAGGTCAATTTTATTTTATTTTTTTCCAATTTTAGGCCAGGGTTAACAGAAATAAATTTGGGAACAAAAACCACCTACTGATGTAAAATGTTTAATAACTTTTCAACCACTAATCATGTCAAAATATATAAATAATAATTCCGGTAAAATGTAGTTTCTCAACTTTTCAGTGACAACAGATATGACCCATTTGGACTTTTGGAGGCTCTGTGAAACATTGTCATCTTCTGTAAAACCCATGTAGTCTGATAAAAGACAATTTGTTTTTTGTTTTTGTGTATAATTCATGATATATTGTGCTTCATTTTTGTTTGTTTTGGTCTAATAAACTTTGGATTTACACAGAATTTTTAGGAAAATCAGCATGCTTTCAAATTAAATATAGGAAAATACCAGATTTTAACTGATGCCAGATGCAGATTAATATTTTTAACACATCCTAAGAAAGGTTGAATGTAGAGAAAAATGAATTTGTAAATCACCTCTAAAATAGTTCAAGGTCTTTAATGGTTAAATACATATGCATTATATTTATTTATTTATTCATTTTTTCTTCATTTTTTTTCTTTAGAGCCTCCCTAGCAGACTCATTCTAAACAGTATAAACAGTATCACCTCATGGTTGCACTCAGAACAACCAGTCAAACAAGATGGGTCTAGTCACAACCAGGTGATGAGTTGTTTTGTTTTTTCCTGACTCATTTTGGGCTCTGATCTCATGGCATCTTAATGATTTATTTGTGAGGCTGTCTCATGAAATAGAGTATGACGCGTCCTGTCTGTCTCCCCCAGTGACGCTCCTTTGTGCACAGTAGGTGGGATATGCTTTTCAGTATTGAGTCAGACAGATGGAGTCAGTTAGAGCTCCCCCTGGCGGCTGTGGGGTGTAAGTGTTAAGGTTGTGAGAGAGAGAGAGAGAGAGAGAGAGAGAGAGAGAGAGAGAGAGAGAGAGAGAGAGGAAAATGGGTGGACGGAAAGTCCCCGTGTGGAAATCCCCTTTTTTTTTTTTTTTTTTTTTTTTTTTTTTTTTTTAGTTTTTTTTTTTTCTTTACAACCAGCGGACGTCTATACTCTTTTGAAAGGCTTCGCCAAACTGCCAGAGCTCCCAAATAGATCTGATAGTGAAGGAAAGAGAAGGTTGAATGGCGCCGTGGACCGCTGCGGTGAGGCTGAGTGAAGTGGCTGAGAGAGGACTAGCCTGAGCATCCGGGAAGGCTTTGTTATTACCCCCCGACATATTACACAGGTAAGACAGCCGTCCTCTCTCTCTCTCTCTCTCCCCCCTGCCTCCCCCCCTTCCACCTTCCCCATGTGGACTACATTTCTTATCACGGGGGTTGGGACTCGGTGGGTACATCACGTTTGGGCCTTGAGTAATATATGGTCGTGTTTCTGTGGGGACATGGAGGAAGCTTGAAGCGGCTCACGACAGTGGCTTTGACAGCCATTGTTTACAAAGACGTCACCCTGAAGCGGATAACAGGGCTTTTAACCGGCCGAATGGAGCGTCGGCGCCGCCACACTGAGCCGATCCCCGCGGTGTGAGACACGATTGAAGCCTACATTGTTTCAAAGGTAGTTGTCATTGGAATTACGTAAGCCTTTAACGTCAGCAAAGTCTCCTGTTATTGTGTTTTTGTGTAGCCAGCCATCCTAAACCGCAGCGTCCACCACTGTGCCACTGTCTGTCTGCCCCGAGTCTGCCAGCGGTGCCGACGCACCAAACAGCGATTAATGATTCCTGTCAACATGCCCACTGACATCCAGGTGTCTGTTGTCTGCTCCCTCATGTGACTGACTAGCCCTTTAGCATGGCCTAGTGTGTCGGTGCACCTGCCGCCGCCGCCGCTGCTAGTGCTGCTGTAGTCGGACCGCTGAAGGCACAGGGGGCACTTTCAGATGGAACTTTAGAGGTGTTGTACATGTGAACTCCTGACTGACGGACTGACTGACTGGCAGCTGCCACCGCGCTGGTACAAGTTAGAAAGTCAGCAAAACTCCAGGCCTAGTACTTGCTGACCATCACTTTCTACTTCCTGATTTGTCAGAATGTGCTGATTCTCTGCTCTTTGGGCTGAAATGCTCCTTTAAACCCCACACGCAGAAAAACGACTTTTTCCCCCCTTTACATGTGTGTTTAGATTTCAGATGGGGTTCAAACCTACGGCCCGCGGACCTGAACAGGTCCTCCAAAGGTTCAAGTCTGGCTCAGGGCATGGATTTGTGAAGGGCAAACATTAGACTGGAGATGTCAACAGTCAAGGGTGTTGAAATCATTTTAGTCCAAACTACATCATTTTAACAATATTATGCCTGTTAGTAAATGTTTTATACCTCTGTAGACCCACTGTGATCTGTAATACTCATGGATACAGAAGATGAGACTTTGATGGTGACTTTTTGTTAGAAATGCCAGGTTATTCACATTTTTTGTGAAAGGATAGTTTGTAAATGTAAACATTTTCGTAATGTAATATAGCTTTTTTGCACTAAAACAAAGTGAATTGACATATTACTTGACTGATTCAGCCTGTTTGAGGTATGTGACTCTGCACTAAAATTAATTTAACACCCCTGCTTTAGAAAATAATCATTGTGAGCAAATACATCAGTAGGTATACCTGATTAATCATCTTCTATGTCTTCATACTTATGTTTTTGTATTTCATATATCTTTATTTGTTATTTTTGCTTAGCACATTCAATGCTAGTTTATTGACAAGGCAACTGGTCAAGGTTCTGTTTTTAACACTAAGAGAGGAACCTTCAAGAAACGAGTGGGTGAAGGGGTGTTTGGGCAGTGGCCCTCAGTTCTGCTGTGGAAAACACCCGTTTATTGTTGAAGGGCTTTTGTCTCAGTTGGACACTGGGCCAGTCTTTGGGAAAACCATCAACACGATAGGAAAATTAAAAGAACAAACAACAGCATAAAGGGTTTATTGTTGACATTATTCCGCTGGGCCCATTCAAATCTCCTAAGAAAAAAGCACCAAACAGTCTCCAAAGAGTGATGACCCTGTGTTGTCGGGTGCTTTCCTGAACGAAGTATGAATTAAATTGTGTGCTCGATCTTAATCATTAAGGAAGGGGAAACTCCGCTGAAAATTTCCCACCAGTCTGTTGCAAAAACTCTACTTTGCTGTGAAATAACATGTCCTCTCTCTTTCTCCTCATCCAGTTTCCACATTGTTCAGTCGTTGGTGGTTGGTGCCTCCTCTTCCTCCTCTTCCTCCCCACCTTCCACCTACCTGGCCACCCATCCGCCATGTCGCAAGGTCAGAACTTCCTCCCTAAATTCCTGTTTGTGTCCAACCTGCTGAAGGCAGTGAAGATCCGTCAGCGCGTTCCCAACGATGTAGTGAAGCCGGCTTCCAGCGGAGGCCTGATGCACCACCTGCGGGGTATGCACCGTTACACTCTGGAGATGATCGCCATGAACCACTTCCCGCAGGCCTTCAGGGAGGTGGTGCAGGCCGCCATCCTGGACCGAGCCATGCAGGCGTCTTTGGAGCAGGAAAAGAAGCTGAACTGGTGCCGCGAGGTGAAGAAGATGGTGCCATTACGTACCAACGGTGAGAGAGATTGTGCTAAAGTTTATACAAAGGGCTGACACCGGACTCAAATGTTTTATTTTTCATGGGTCTAGATGGGTTTTAGGACGTTGCACCAGGGATTATTTATCCTTTTCCAGAACCATAAATGTAGAGACACCTGAAACAGACCATTTACGGAATTGTCATCAATATTTGTTCCTTGATTTCAGGAACTGTAGTGATCAATGTTGTTCAAGGGGGTGGATGTTTTGCTTTTGTTTCAAGTTTCTATGATTGAGGAGGTGCATTTTTGTGAGATGTAAATTCTGAGATGTCATTACTCACAGGCAGGGTTACTGTAAATGACAACAATCAAGGGACTCTGGTTCCGCTTTCATATACTCATTTAACAGCCCCCTTGGTTTTTACTCAGCTTAGCAGCATTTTTAAGTTCAGCTCACTGCTAAGTCATGTTTTCTGTTACGTGAATGTCATAACATGGGAACATCCCAGGGCAGGCCAACGTTTAGACATGAGCCCCATTACTTCTGATCATAGCTCTGTACCGGGAAATTCTCTGGCGTCAATTACAGGACTGTTATTTACTGTCGATGATGATCAGACCCAACTATTTCCACAACCTTTCATTTACAACTTAAGGGGTATGTCCCCTTTTTTTCTGTGTAGGTGTATGTGTATGGAGTGTGAATGTCAGTGGATCTTCAAACATCTTGAGTACTTCTAGTTGCCTACCTGCCTGACTGATGTTGCTGCCTTTATGTCTGTCAGATATGTCACAGCTCACTGGACCCAGTGAAACCACATGTGTAAAATCCAACCATGTGTCACTGTCACTGCTGGTCTTTTTAACTATCTTCTTTTGCTTAAACACATCTGCTGTATATGTGAGAGTAGTGTCTATTTTTAGATGAGAGGTAAAAACAGGCATAGCACTCATAACAGAAAGAGGAAGTGGAAATCGAGCTGGGGTTAGAATGATTTAAACTTGCGAGTTTCCAGAGGATATAGTTATTTCTTCATAATTAAGTGATTAACACTTACCAGCAAGAGATCCCTGTATAGATCTATTCTCAGTGTTTACTTTGAATAGTCAATGAGTGCATGAGGAACTAGTTGGATGTTCTCATAAAACCATTAAGCTGTGATTGAGTGAGTTACAGTAACCTGCTTACACTTTGTTCCTCTTCAGAAAGACCCTCAACTGACTAATAACACCGTCCATTTTCCACTGCCAGTAACCTGGATGGAATTTCCTGCTTTGTGATGTGATGTCAAAAAGTTTAGACAGAATTTAGAGGCACAGCATCTATCTCTGAAGGACTCAGACATGACTTTGAGCAGAGGACGGACAACACGCACACACATAGAGGACTGAGTGACGGCTGCTGAGTCACTGGAGCTCAGCGCACACACATAAACATACAGAGATACTGCATGAGGAAGCACCAGTCCACCGATGACACCAACGCTGTCTTGTCTTGCGTTAGTAGTCTATCTCATCTTGGACTCTTTTTTGCTGTTTCTCTCAACTCTTTCTCTTTGGTCGGTTTGTGCGATCATTCACAACAATCTAAAACCTCTCCACGCCTTTAGTTTCTCCCAAAACCAAATATTATTCCTTCAAGATTAGAGTCAAGAGATAAACAATCTAATAAAATTCCCACGCTAAAAAATGGAACACTAATAACTTTTCTGTGCTTCTTTCCACCCAGTGAAGAAACGGGCTATTGAAATTCAGTGCGTCTACTGTCTTAAATGTCTAGGACACATCCGAGGGTTTTTCCCAAACAGCATCCCATGTGTGTCATGTGTCCCCGACAGACAAGATTTGTTCAGCAACAATTCCCTGACTCTACATAGTAGCTGCAAGGACACACACTCCTACAAGTTTAAAGTCCTGTTAAGTACATAGAGGTTTTTCTCCGGAGATATATATATATATATATATATATATACACACACACACACACCTTTATATTTGATATTTGATGTATTGTGGTGTGATATCCCATCTTCAGTCCTTATTGAAGTAGAGGGCCGACAGACAGGATGTGAGTCAGAACAAACAGTTTGCAGATAAAGATCAGAATAGTGGATGATGTGTGACATGAGCCTAAAGTCGCACTGGAAAGCACGTTGTTGCAAAGTTGTGGTTAGTGTCACCTGGAGGGTGACCAGATGAGGATTAAACTCTGGTCCTACTCCTACGCTGGTGTGTTTTCAGGAAGTGTCCCAGCTTGCAACAGAGGAAGCATCTATATTTAGACCGATAGGACAAGCAGACTGTCTTTCATCTTTAGTCGTCAGGCAGCTCCATTCAGGGTCAAAAGTCTGTGTGTCTTTGTGCGCAAGGGGAAGTGATTATACAGTCGTATTTGTGCATTTGTGCTTGCGCTTACGTGCCTGTATTGCTGCTGAGGATGGTGCTGTTGAGGATGCCTTTTCTGACTAGAGAGCTGTGCATTTTATGTTTTTGTTGAAAGTGATGCAAGAGTGCCGAAATGCAACAACATCTAGCTAGACTGAAATAGAACCGGATGTTTTTTTTCCCCACCAAAGTACAGTGGGATGTTCCTTCACATGACTGAAAACAACTGAATTTCACATTACAGTCATCTCTCGCTACAGGTAACATTATTTTCAGAAATCCCATCACAGTCAGGCCTATCACATGACTCTTAACACAGAGCTAATGTCAGTTTTGAGGCCTCATTGTGGAGGGAAACAGTTTTAAATCTGAAGAAAAACCCTGGACTGAAATGTTGAAAATGAAACTGTAATGCTTAACAGAGTTACACAGAGAAAGGGGTGTGTACCTTTGAGGTGTGTTGGAACATTTTGTCATGTAAACACAGACGGACTGATATACGGCATACGTTTGTGCGTGCTTGTGCTCATTAATCACAGCCTTCATCGGGCGTTGATAGCAGTTGTTCAGAAGATAACATTCCATCCTGTCCAAGCTCCGCCCCTGTGGAAAGTCCAGGACCAGCTGAGTAGCATTGATGAGCTGGGATCATAGGAGGGGAACAGTCATACACACACACAAAGGCAGAAGTTAGTGCAGGGAAATTCCTGTGTTTAGTGGGGCAACAGGGTATTTCAGAGCATATTCACAAACATGGGCTCTCCTGTTTCACAATGAGAAAAAGGCCCAGAGTTGCAATAGGAGAAGTAAAATCCCAGGGTTCTTAGTTGCTCAAACACATATGCTGAATATGCTGATTATATGTTATTTTCCTGGAACTGAACAAAGAACATTACTGGATATGTTCTGTGCAGATAACAAACAAAATCCTTTTAGTTTTCAGACATGGATTTCCATAAAGAGCCATTTTTCAGAGTGCAGCATGGTAGAAACAGGCTCTGCAAGTTGCATGTGTACCTTCAGAAGTATATAAGGCTGTGTAATAGTCTAGACACCATATAGTGCGACAGACTGGAAATCCCCAGACTTGTGTTACATTTGTGTGCGCACATAACACAGTTGTTTGCACAGAGGTGTATAGTTTTTATATACTGCATTTGCATGCATG
>JAPTYQ010000008.1:17508820-17519045 GCA_029814465.1 Ostorhinchus cyanosoma
ATATTACTCAAAGCTGATTTAGTGTTTTAGATTTGGTTTCAGTTAAACCCATTCTTGGTCATACTGCAGCTTTCTTACTGGTTGTAAATTGATTAATACGTTTACTTGTTTAATACCAAAATAATTAAGCTCATGGGGAAGGCATATCCAAAAGATAAGGTAATAATTGGCATTCATGCCAATAACCACCAATAAATGCAATCATAAACTGGGTTTGATGTGCCTTTTAGTTCTACAAAGTTGAATGAGCACATAAATTTACTAAAATATAGCCAATAGACCCAAAATGACAGGGGCAACAAGTTTTCACCATATTTATGTAAAATCTGGGCTTTCTACATATTTGGCAATTTGTAGCATTAAAAAAGTATACGTGGTCCAGAAAGTATGTTTTTATAGATATGGCATTCAGGTACTGTTTTGCATTTTATATGAAATAAAGTGACATAAACATAAATGTAACCTGGACATTCTCATGTTCTAAATTGTGAAAAGTGACAAAGGCATGACATAGTGGCAAACATCCAGACATATTTAACATACAGCTTTAGCATCATAAACAAATAGCAAGGTTGACATACTTAGCATCTAGGTGGGTGTCTTAGTGTGCACCTTTTCAGCTTAAGCTTTGACCACTAGCAAAGAAAACAAACATACATTTAGAATATATGAAATGTACTTATTTTATTATAAAAGTATTTCAAATCATCAAATAGAGTGTACAGTATCAAGGGTACATTTTAGTATGAAATGTGAAATTCTTGCCATATCATAAAGCATGTACATCCAATATTGCAATTTTCAACTTCTTTTTCATTTTTCACACACATTTTTAAATTCTCTCCATTATCTGACCTCACCGTAGAAAAATAAAAACGATCATTTTCTACTTAATTCATGAAATATATGAAAAAAAAATACAGCACTGTCATGTATTTTACTTTGCTCCTCATAGTCCTAAAACAACAAAACTCAAAATATTGCTGCTCATCATACCAATCACCAGTTAACACTACAAGCAAAGGTAGAACTACAAACGGTGTCTACTAGGACTACAACTCCCAGTGTCCATCCAAAATTACAAACTTGAGAGCTCGTGCGCTCGGTTTATTTATCTGGTTCGCGCTTCATCCCGGTCTGGGGCGGACGTAAAGTTACGACATAGTAAAATAGACCCCGCCTTTGAAAATGTTAGCTTGTGACCAAAACAAGCATCACACAGTTGCTAGTTGATGACCGTTACTACGTACGAGATATGATGGCTGTTGTAGGAGGTGTTGTATTTAGCCTAGCATGAATAGTTAGAAAATAAAGGTGATAAAACAGAGGTTTGGCATAAATGAAACCATTTGACTCAGATGAGGAGGAGGTGGAGCAGCTGGATGCTTATCAAAAGGACCTGAGACGTAAGTTAACCTTTTTCTTTTGCTAATTTGCTAACCGCATACACAAAATTCACTACTGAATACCCAGTGTTTAGCCATCGGTTAGATGCACAACACTATTAGTATAACAGTAGCTGGTCATATCTGGCTGCCTCAGAATGTTTACAGAAGACTCTTCTGCAGACTGAAGTTAGATAGCTAAACTATCTGTTATGTTAATAATTTATTAAAAAGCTTACAGAGTGATGGCACAATCACATCACTGCCACCTGTTGATTTTCGGGAGTAAACCTACTTTTAGACACAGCGTCGCATAAATGATATAAACAGCAAATAAAATCCAAGACACAATTAAAACAATTCACCATATTCAGTATATCTGTCTCCAAAGACAACAGTGATTCAGGCTTTATGGCCAAAAAATTTATCTCGATATTTTTTGTGGATGGTTTATGGGTTTAAACTTTTTTTTTTCCTTTTTACAAAATGCACATGCTATATATATGTGATTATCAATAAACAATAACAAGCACTAATAATGATGTGCATTTTCAAGAAATAAAAATGATTTAAAATGCAATAAAGCCTCACTGACATATTTGCAGATTTGAAGAAGTTCCCAGAGGAAGCACTAATCTTATTTATGTGATTTAGCCAAAAACATGATCCATCAAATATAATGTCCAGGCCTGAGAAGTACTGTGGCTCAGACATAAAAACTGATGTTGAATTTGGTATGTCATTATGATAAATACACTGTTGTTTATTGTCAAACACAAGCTATCTCTGTGTTTTGTAAAATATTTTCAGAACGGGCCAATCAGAGTATCCAGCAGCTGAGCAGTGCTCTGGAGCAACTGATCCCTGATGAAGAGAAGGCTGAAGGCAGCCCCACAGCTGAAGATGACAAGGCTTCATGGAGCCAGAAAACACAGAGTGAAGCAGGTTTTGAGTGATTTAGTTTTGTGACCATTTTGAGCATGTTAAACTTTTAAATTGAATTAGCAGACAGAACCCAATCTTTTAATAATCTGTTGTTGGTTTTGCATGTGTGTTTGTGTGTGCTGTTAATTGGCGTCACAGTCAATCAGCTAAAGAGCCTTCTCCTGAAGCAGTGCAAAGAAATGCCTGCTCCTCTCTCTCCATCAAAGAAACACTCTCCATCTAAGGTACAGTATTACACATTACTAATCCATTGCTGTTTCTTAGGAGATGGAGATGCGTGGAAGTTTTTGCTATAATAGAGACATTCGACAATTAACTACTCCATTCCATTTTCAGATCAGTTGAGTTGTACTTGTCATAAGATTTATACATTGCTTGCCAGTTGGTTTTATTTCATTTATAATTTGAATGTCATTTTCTTGATAGCGAGTACAGCATGAGGGGCAGCCCAGTTTGCCTGCATTTCAAAATTTGGTCCCAATGGTTCACAACCAGACGGAATACATCCAACATCTGGAAGCTGAAGTGAAATTCTGCAAGGTTTGAGTGCAGTTTTTAAGGTGCAATATTCTTGATTTTTGTGTAGATGGTATGCTTTTTTTAAGACTGAATTCATCCCTATTGTGTATTTGACATCAGGAGGAGCTGCAGGGGATGAAGCAGCGTGTCAGAGTTGTGGTGGTTGAGAATGAAAAGCTGAGCTCTGAACTCAAATCACGAGCAGTTGATGATTCTCTGAAAGATTTCACTATTCAAAACTCAATGGTATGATGTTTTTAATTTCTCCCAAGAAGTTGTAGATTATTATATGTTTATGAATTTTATATGTAGTTTTGCCACTACCTGTCTAAAATTAACTTAGAGTATATCACACTATGTATGCCAAGTAACAAGCTGTCATTAAAAATGGTTAATATACATTTTCTGTTTCTGTGAATAATATCTATTGAATGTAATTAGAGGAAGTGTTACTCACACTTTAGATGTTTATAGAAAAATCCCTAATTTTTAATGGCTCATTATCATGTAATATTTTGGGAGTTTCTCACCAGACCAAATGTATCCTTCAGCTAAATGAATATTCAGCTGCCAATGGCCAAATCCAGCAGAAATCAGAGCATTACAAATGGAAAAATGAACTGGTAAGAAAAATATTGTCCCTTATTCTCATTTTCATCCCAGAGATTTCTCAGTTTTCAAGGAACTTCTTTACTTTGATTTTATGTTGAGTTTTCCAGATAAGAAAGGTTTTCAAATGTTTTGTTCTGTAAATGTTTCTCTAGGATCAACTGAAGGTGATCTATCAGGCTCAGATTGAAAGCTTGGAGGCTCAGGTCATCTCTCTCAGGTCATTTCACTTTTCTTGTCAATAAACCCTTTCATAACCAAGCACTACTGGCTTAATATCTTCATATAAAATGCAAATGTTAAGCATCCTTATTTTATCCCTTTGTTATGTACGGTAACTTAACAGGAAAGACTTGTCAGTCAGTCAGAAGGAATGTGAAGAAGTGAAGGTTCGGCTGAAACACAAGGAGAAGCAGGTTGTAGATGCACTGAAGGCTGATGGCATCCCCCGTGTGGCAGGATTATGTCTGAAGTGTGCCCAGCATGAAGCAGTCTTGGCAGGCACTCACACAAATGTGCACGTCCAAGCTATTGAGAGACTCACCAAGTCAGTACGAGCATAAAGTACACCCAAAGACATGTGCATTTATCCAGCCACATACAAATCACAAGCTAAGCATGAAATGACATTTGATGATTTAGTACATAGATACATTACACCATAAACCTATTTACGTGCTCATTTTTCTCTATCTTTTATTATTTATTCCTGCCAGTGTCTTATTTTTTGCTGTGTTGTGTTCACCTTTAAGGGAGCGTGATGAGTTGCTAGTGGCTCTGTGCGCTGTGCGAACCAGTCATCAGGAGGCTCAGCAGAGGGAATGGGCAGCCTGTCTTCAGGTCAAACAGGCTGCAGAGATGGCCGAAGAAGCGCACCTACACAAAGCACGGGTCAGGGAAACACTCTGCCAGCTATACTGACTTTTTATAAAGGTTTTTTTTTTCTTATCAATATTGAACATTCACTAAAACACAGAATTTAGTTCTATCCTCAAAATTCAAAGACTCTTTTCAGACCTCAGGGCTGTTTGAGGTTGATATGGCCATTCACACACAATAAAAACATTAGAAAAACACACAGACATATGGATTACTGTGGTTGTACAATTGGTGGCTCGACATATTAATTTAAAAAGTAGGAAGTAAAGCTGTGATGCTAAAAGTACAGTTGTGGTAGAAACTGGACCATGTTTTGCACTGACAGCAGAGTGTCCCTTTGTCTGATTCAGTCTGGAATCAGACAAGAGCTAATGAAGTAAGAACTGTTAAAACCCACAAATAAACATATTAAATATTGTAAACGCAACTAAAATATACACAAAATGGTCTGTGCTAAAAGTGCCGTTTAAGTATTGTCATAAAATTGACTGAGTTCACTGGTCTGTGTTCCTCTACACAGTCTACAGGGATGAAAGATTGTTTCAAAATGGAATGTGAGGTTAAGCTGATAACTAGAGATGGCACTGTTTACATTACAGTGTATGATCTGCCACCAGATCAAGAAATAGGAAAGTTTTTTTGAAGTAATTTAAGTGGACATGCTTTTACCAGCAGAAGGCATTTCCTGACAAATTCTAAATACCTACATACTGTAGTTATCAGCTGGAAAATGTGGTTTGATGGTTTAGTTAACTTACCAGTCAGTTACCCCACTCTTAATTGTGTTTGGCCCATCTGTAACTGTCGACGTATATGCAGGTGGAAGTGCACTGTGAACAGTTGACCAGGGAGCTTTCTCGATTGAGGGAACAACATGAAAAGGATGCGCAAGTCTTAAAGGAGAGACTGAGCCAAGCCAGAGATGAGGGCCGGACCGAGTCCCGCAAACACAAAGAAGAGCTGGTGCACACAGTAAGGACTGACACTACTATATAGAGTACTGTGTTTTATGTTTGTGCTGTCATTCTTTGTACAGTACCGGACACATTTTCTTCCCTGACTTTTCTCTCATGCCCTTTGGGCGGCGCTACTATGCACCCCCCTGGAAGAACAAACAGACAAACAAAACAAACTCAAACTAATTTATTTCCTCAGCTATTAGGCTGATTAATGCTGGGAAGTGACTTAAGGTGATTTGATTTGTTATTTATTGTGTTTTTATTTTTTATTTTTAGCGCCTTATTCATTTCATTTCACTGTTGAACTTATTGCCCGGTTGCAGTTCTATGGGTACAGACAGGTGAATGTGTATGTATGTGTCATATGCTGTAATGAATGTTATGCATTTGGTTGTTTGTCCCTAATTGTTTGGACGGCCAATAAGGCAGGGTAACTGTGAACTGAATTGCCTTTCGAGGATTGATAAAGTAGTCTGAATCTGAATTGGTATCTAGTTTCCTTACTACCACTCATGGGAATGTTTGTGCGTGTTTTCAGGTGTCCAACCTTTCCCAGCGTGTGGCAGAGTTGGAAGGGCAGCTAGACAGAGCTAACAGAGACAAGACCTCACTGACCAATCAGCTGGATGATACTGTGCTAAGATTAACTACTCAGGAACAAGACAGCACCAAGGTACAGAGTGAATGACTAGTGAACTGTTATGTAAAAGAGATTGCAGTTTTATCAATTTCTGTATTTCAGAGCTGTATAATTCATTGCAAACAAGCTCTTGTCTTGTTTTGTCTCACAACTTGAAACCAAAGTGCATTTCTCTTACAAAAATAATAGATTGAAAGGAAATGGGTAAAATGAACACTCAAGGGTAGTATTAGTGTTGTAAATCCACTGGGTGGCAGCAAAGTTCCATTTATGTTAATAGATTTTTTTTCAACTGTAAAAGAAATGTCTCTGTATCCATAAATGCTGGGTTTCCCCACCATCATAAGACTTGAGCACATTTTATTTTGCAAATGAGATTTTTCTACCACACTGGAGAGGAAAACATACCTCAAGAGAATAGTGAAGTTTTTATGGAAGTAAGTGGGAGGGGGGTCAACCAAAATTATGAAAAAAAATGCATAGTTTTTATCGACATAACAACAGAGGCACTCACAGCTTCTAAACCTTCCACAAACACAAGGGGAACCCTGACATGTTGTAGGTTTAAAAAAAAAAGTGAGTATAGACCTAGTACTAAAGAGGATGTAGTGTTTATCTGATATTAATTACATAAATTAAAAGGTCTGTTAATCATTTGTCACCTTTAGGTTCTTGTGGATCTGCGATACCAGCTCAGCCAGGCCCAACTGAAGAAAGAGGAGGCAGAAAGAGAACTCCGAGAGCTCACCACCAAGACCAAGAGACAGATAGAAAAGGCTGCACAGGTCTGTCTCTGATCAATATCTTTGTCTGGTTCAATAAACTCAGTTCAACAGGCAGGTGATGTCGTAAGTGCAGTTGGTACCATTAACTGCTTTAAGGGTCTTTTTAAAAATCTGTAAAACATGGTCAACTCAGGATCACGATATCTGTATATGTAATGGACATATGTGTGCTTTATTATATTTCCTAAGTTTTGTAATTCATTCCATAATATTACTTTAAGCCAGATCACTAATTATTTTAAAATGGTTTTAAATGATAACATGTCAAACTTTACATCTCATCTTAATTCTGTTTTTGAAGTGGTTTTAATGGGCCCGGGTGATTTGAATGAATTTGTCTTGAGTGCTTAAGGTGGGTTGTTGTGAAAGATTTCCTCACCTCCTCTTCCCTCTTTCCTTCCATCTCTGCGGGACAGGAAGTGGAAAGACTGAGCTCAGAGCTGGTTGGCTGTCGGCAGCATCTGGAGGCGGTCCAAAAGGACGGGAGCCAATGGCAGTCCGAAGCCCTGAGCCTAGCAGAACAGCTGGCAAATGCCCAGCGCCAACTGCACCTCACCAGGTAGTACCTAATCCTATTATACATGCCACCACACTCACACACACACAAACGCACACAGCGCTCCCCCTCTGCCCAGCTCCTGCCCAGCCCAGCCCAGTCCAGTCCAGTTCAGACCACCACACCAACTGTACCACACCAGGTAACAACTAATCCTATTATACAAACCACACACACATAAACACACATGCGTGCCGCTGTGCTATGGTCCCGGTACCAACTGGACCTCACCAGGTCACCTCTAATCCTGTTAAGCATGCCACAACATAATGCAGCACACACACATAAACACACCGTGCACGCTCTGTGCTACCAGGCCAGTGCCCAGCCCAGCAACAGCTCCAGCAGAGCCAAAATGGCGTCTGAGCTTTTTTTTTCTGTCCCTGGCGCACGTACACATGCACACACAGAGAACAGTGGGCTGATGGTCACTGGACAGCCTGGCCTCGATGCCACCCGCCAGTGCCCTGCACCCGTTCTCACGACGGGCACTACCGGCTCCTCCCTCTTACCTTTATCTTCCATCATCTTTTTCTATTTCTGCATATGTGTTCCGTTTTTCTTTTTATAAAATGTTCTGTTATCACCTTATTGCATTTTTTAAGATATCCTATTTTGCATACGTGTGATAATCATTACCTTTATGAAAACATCTGGATGAAATTAACAAAAATGTCATATATCCGGACTATTTCCACATAATTTTCCACTGTGTTAATTTTCCCTGGTGCTCTTTTCATGATGGCATCTTGTTGCATCCCCTTCATCTCAAGATGCTGTCATTAATACTCGCTTCTTTGTATATGTCATGTTTAAGTTATTTATGTGAAATTTGCCCATTGAAAATTTTGTTGAGAAAGCCTGAAAGGTTCATAGAAATGTAATTCTGATTCATGTGTTCCAGTATTGAGTGCCTGTGAAGAGCTGTTCCTCTTCATTAGGTATATGATTAAACTTGTAATATACTCGTATCCTAAAATGAGCAACAAAAGACAATTCCTCTACAATTAACCTTTCATTGTGACAACCTAACTTCTCTTTCATTTACCTGAACATTTTTCCAGTGATGTATTTTTTGTTGCTGTCTTTTCTTGAACCAGTTACTTTTTTCTCCATCCTTCTCTCTTAATCTTTTTCCTTTTAGTCATGCATTCTTGTCCTTTTTCTTTAACCTCCACCTCCCCCTTCTTCATCCACTGGCTGCTGTTTGACTCCACACCATTCATTGCCAGGGCCTTGCCAGCCCATGCCAGCCGCCCAGGGCACTCTCTCACCCCTGCTGCCCACAGCCGAGGTGTTTGAGATGGGCACAGATGTGGCGGCGGTGGCCTGTGGTGATGGAGGCTGCAGGATGCAAGTTTATGCTATACGTGTGTGTGTGTTTATGTGTTTGTCTCCTTGGCAGGTTGTGTATGTGTCCACTGCTGCTTCAGGCTCTGATCTGTGTTTAAGTGTGTTGGTCTGTCAGCTGGCCAGCGCTAACACTCTGGCCGCATGGCGTGCTGTCGTGTGTTTAAGAGATGAGGAAGGGAATGTGTGTGTTGGTGGGTTTTCCAGCCAGCTGTGGAGAATGACATGCATATTAATGTGGCAACATGATGACTTTGACCTGTACTAGAAGAGCTACTGGACTAAACCATTTTACTGCCATGTGTGCGGGAGTTTGCGCATGAGAGAGTTTATAGTCATATCTATCCACAGATGCATATTAGATGTTTGACAGCTGTTGACTTGGCTGTGCATGTAGCAATTCAAATTCATTTTGGTTCATAGTGATGAAAGCTACTTCTAAGACTGATTTTATGCGGCTGTTTATTTTCCATGAGAAGCAGCAGGTTTAAATGTCGCCACAAATCAAGTTGGAAGTTTGTGAAAAGAACAGTTGTCACCAAGTAATTCACTTAAAACAGAGGGCAAGTAGAAGTAAAATCACACCCAAACTCAACTGTGCTCATGTTGGATTAATAACGTGTATGCAAAATTTAAAAGCATGCCGGAGAAAACCGCATATGTTTATGCGAGATCCACAAAAATAATTATAGTATATTGTTACAATGCTGTGCACAGGAGCTCTAAGAGCTAGTTATATTTGGAGTTATGTTTTGGTATGAGCAAGTGAGGATGAAAAACCTTTGAATTACTGGTTACCCACCACTAAAACCTGTTTGAAACAGAAATAATAGGCATGTGGACCTCCTTCATAGCTCATTTGGGAACAGGATGTTGGACAGATATGTCAGCAGCTGAAAATGGACAGGGCTGGATTGAATTCAACAGTTCAAACATTAAATACTTTCACGTGTAGGCACATGTAGATAGCAGGTTTGTATGGAGCAACACACCTGTTGAAAACTGGTGAGGGTCTCTACACATATTTAGACACATTTTGTTTCTTATTTTGGTGATACAAACTAAACGCATTAGCCTAAGGCTTCATCTCTCTTGCCTCTCTTTCCCTCTACCTCTAGTCATTTTTCTATGTCTGTCCATCTGCAGGCCTTCTGGGGTTATGGAGGACTAAATGCTGTTCATTTGGTCATGCCTCTGTTTGCCCTCTCTTGTTGTTCACTACAGAACCACGCGTGAGCCTTTGTAGCTGCAGTGGAATGGTTTTTATGACTGTGTTTGTGTGTGTTTTCAGAGAGCAGGAGTGTGAGATTCAGAGTGGTTCGGCTGGAAGGCTTTTGTATGACTAGCCATCGAAGACAGCTCTTTGATTCTCTCTCTGCAACTTGCTTGCTCTGCGCTTTCATTTTTTTCCTCTTTGGCCCAAATGATCCCAGCCTGCCTTCAAACAGAGGACATGAAGCACAGACAGCGCCTGTTTGATTTCTGATAGCCTTACCTTCCTTACTGATAAACACATACTTGAAAGCATACACACACACACACACACACACACACACACACACACACACACACACACACACACACACACACACACACAC
>JAPTYQ010000008.1:17519145-17532682 GCA_029814465.1 Ostorhinchus cyanosoma
ACACACACACACACACACACACACACACACACACACACACACACACACACACACACACACACACACACAGATTTTTGTTTATACAACTCCATGCCTGCAAATGTGCACACTCAAACACACTTCAGTTGTACAACCATATGCCTCCACACACACAACACACACACACATAGAAACGCACACAGATGCATGCATGCGTCCGTGGGTCCCATGGCGCCTGGTGTGCTGCGCTGCGCTCCAGGATTGGATCATCAGCCAGCTGTGAGTTGGACAGCCCAGGATCTGTCCTAATCCTCGGCACTCTGTTCACATCGCCACACACGCACACACACGCACACGAACACACACACACTCACACACTCCAGTCCCAGCCCCAGCCCCAGCCCAGCAGAGGGCTTTACTAAGTTTGTTTTGTTTGTTTGCTCCTGTCTTTCTTGCCTTTCCTTCTTTTCTTTTTTCCTTGTCTCCATCCGGCCTTCCTTCTCCCTCTGCAGTCATCACACGTCCCAGAGGCTGTAGTGAAAACTGCCCAGCATAACTTCACTTTCATGACATGCCAGATAAACAGAAATGGATAGATGTGTGTGTTTGCTTGTGTTGGGGTATCTGTGGTTAGTTGAGACCTGTGTTTGCCTCCTTTGTGTTTTGGACACACAGAATGCCTGCAAGGCCACAAATCTTCCACCAGTTTTGTGATCCCCATGAAATCAAGTATACATGTTCATGAGGGTGCTTTTGTAGAGCTCTAGATGGACCTTGACTGGAAAAACATTTCAGTGAAAAAGTTTTCCTGTTGTCGCATTCTCATTTATAAGCAATAACTATGCATTCATGGGCAAGCAAACATCTGAGCATGACTGCACATACATTTAGAGTTATAGCTGGTTTTCAAGGACAATCTGCTGTTACCTGAAGTAGATCAAGTTGAAGGAGACACCCCTTTCCCCAAACATGCTACAAACATGGGAGGTTTACTTATAAGACTTTTTGTCCAAAATAGAGCTTTGCAATACAGAATCATATACATTTGATGTATTGCATTAATGTCAGTATGTGTTATATCTAAACATTTTTTTCTTGGAAGCCAAAAATGTACAAGTCTCAAAAACACTGATTTTGTGTGTCGGTAAATACGTTACACAAAGTTCTGCAGGTTGAAAGTGTACTAATAAAACACTTTTAGACCTCACAGATTCTAAAGAAGTTGTAAATGGACTTAGAGCCACCTTCTAGCTTAGCAACATTAATGCCCAACAACCCATGATGCAATGCTCTATCCATTTTTACATTGGTCTTTTTATGGCACTCACTGAGTTCGGCCCATTTTGAATAATTATGTGTTGATAAGAAGAGCCTTATTAAGAGTTGAGAAAAGCAAAATGCCATAGTCCCAAATCTTAGTCCAATAGACAGGGCAGTTTGACTAAATGAAATGCTTTATTCTTGACACACACTGAATCATAATATTTAGCCCTCCATTAGCATGCCATTTGACTTAAAGCTGCAGTGGTTGATTTGGCATCATTGTGCCAAAAATCCATAATTACCTTTTGTCATATTGTAGTTCTAGTGGTCTGATAGGAGACAAGAATTCTACCCCCTCCTGTGGACCTTTGGTGTAGATTCGACCCACCATAAGTTGTTTCCAACAGGCAGGGGGTGGTTGAAATATGTGAGTGATATATATAACTACCGATCCCTGTTGAGGTTCAGTCAGACGTACTTCTTCTAATCTGCTGTGTTGCAGGACAGAAGCTTTAAAAAAAAAAAAAACCAAACAAACTGGTTTCTCTGTATTTATAGTTAATCTTTTGATTTGGACTGAAAGGAGAGAGCTGCAACAGAAAGATTTGTTTCCAAATTCTGGTATTTTTCTTCCCCTGATGTCATCTCCAGCAGCAACGAGCCTTGGTTAAAAGGAAGAGACCAGGTTATCTGACATGCAAAAATAGAAGTAAGATTTAGTTTAGTTTAGATAATACTATCTACTTGATACAATAGGTATTTCACATTGGAGAATGGGAGAAAAGCATTACATGAAGCAGATAAGATAGCAAATAGAGAAGGAAAGACAAATAGAGTATTGCTCTTCAGTTTTAAGGCCACAGTCAGACCCTGAAATGAGAAAATGGATGCTGAGTCTGAGAGGCGTGGAGAGAGCTATTCAGACATATCTTCAGACCAACCGCTGTGCCTCTTATACACAAAGTTCCCAAACTCTATTAAACATGTCACGCTGCTGCTCTCTCTCTCTGTATCTCTACCTCGCTCTTTCTCTTTTTTTCCTGTCCTCTCAGTTGTAGTTTGTGATAGCAAGGTCTGGAAAGGCGGTGAACAGAACTGCTTGTGTGTGTGAGGGCGGAGAAGTGTAAATGAGGAAGGTGAGGCAGCAGATGCCGCGTCCCGCCAGAGGCTCGCTTTGAGCAGCGAGTGAAATCTGGGCGCGACAAAACTGCTGCAAACCAACTCGGCGGGAGGCCCTTGTCCAATCACGGCCCGGAATAAAAGGGCCGGGGCGCCACGCGGGCTGCAGTCGCTCAGGAGAGGTGGGGGCCGTAATGAACCTTCAAGCGCTGCCAGCAAGAACACACACACTTTTGCACAACGTATTTCTCTCTACCTGGCATTAGCAACGCCTATCCACTGTCACCACACACACTCGTAAAGACACACACCACAGACTCCTTTTTTCATGATGATGTTTGCAGTTGAATTGTTTGCGTGCAATTAGATGAGCCCATGTGCATGCCTTTGTGCAAATGTTAAGTGTTGATACCTCTGGGCTACACCTGTGTCTATGAAGTTTGATGTGTGTGTCTCTGTATGACAGCAGCGGGGCAGTGCCAGGTATGAGGCTCGCTGTGTGTTTTTGTGCTTTTGCCTGTGTGTTTGTGTTGGTGTGTGTGCTTGTCTGGTCGGCAGCCATGTTGTTGGGTAGCAGATGGCACCATGGTTGGCAGGGGAGGGGCTGCTTAGCACAACTAATCAGACAGTTACGGATAGGGCAGCTGGGAGGGCCGTCGGCCAGCCGCATGTGTGTGTATGTGTGTGTGTACCACAGAGTGCCATGATGTTGACAGTGGTGGGCCCGTTGGCCCGGTGACGAGACCTTGCTGCGTTCTTCTCTCCTCGCTGTCGGAGTGCCCTCTCTGCCATCCTGCCTTCTCACCTCTTTCTCTCTTGCACTCTCATTGTCTTTCCCTCAATCTGTTGAGACCTACTTTATCTTTCTTTTTGTTTCTTTCCATCTCCCTTTGTCTTTCTGTCACGCTAAGTTCTCTACTGCATATATTTTTTGTTGGTCATTAATTCTGAGTTCATCTGGGGTAATTTAATTGACGCTCCACTAATTAAAACAATGTGTGTTCGCTACCAGTCGAAGGAGCCACAAATAGATAAATGGACATGGAAATACTTTTGATACAGTTTCTTAAAAACAAGATCTTAAATGCACATTATGTCATTCCTGCCGCTAGAGGTCTCCCAATCAAAACAAAAAAACGTGTTGGGTGATGACGATGTGAAGTTGCATTGGATCATGGGAGCTGTTGTTTTCACCACCATTGATGATGAAAATCTATATTGTGATGTGACCGCATTAATGTTACTTTAACCTTAAATTTGTCATTTCTTCAATGGAAACATTTCTTTTTAAATCCTCAAACTGGAACTGAGCCTCTTTTCAATCTCTTGTTGGTGTTGATAAATTACTTCCATCGTGTATAACATTTCAAGAACATGGAGATCAATACATTTAAACCACGGACAAATCAAAACAAATCAAATGCTCTTTTTCTGTCCATTGTTTTTTTTCTTGTTTTGCTCCATGATTAAATTTTTTGTATTCTTGCAAAAAACATACAGTAAAGACCTGCTGTATTTAACTGTCTTTAAGATCATACACGTAAATAGTGTTTTCAGTTAACCCTCATCACTGATTATTGTTTTAACCTCAGACCTTTGTTCACTAAGTGGCCAACGACGTCTTGAAAGAGGAAATTATTCATAATTGTCACTGTAGATGTGAGTGTGTCACATTTGCTTAAGGATGGGCTGTGAAGTAACAGCTTTGTACTCTCCTTTGTTCCATATATTTGTCTGCTTGTTCTATCAGAGTGACCACCTAATATAGAGCATGTAAAGCAGGCCAGGCTGATCATAACTCTACAAGTGCATGAAATGATTCACATTTGAAACATCATAAAACTTATATAGATGCTATAAGTACAGCAGTGGAAAATCACACTCTAACTCTCAGGATTATTAAACAGAGCTGTAATCTCTCCAACCTGCGGGGCCGGGAATGGATAGAATAGACAGATCGCTGACTGGGAGACCTCAGGCAAGATGGAGGCAAATCTGTCAGCTACAACTGTTATCACCCCAGCCAAGTCTGCCCTGGGACACTGGCCTACATACACACTACTGCTGGAGGACAGAGAAAGAGCGGGAGAGCACCAGCCCCCTGCCATCCGGCCACCCTCCAATTTTTACCTCCTTTTATACACCTTTATTCTGACCTGCCCTCTAATACCCCAACTACTGCTTCAAACTGAAAAGCCTTTGCTATCAGTGTTTAGAAAATTGGAGCGCCACAGTTTTTCACATTTTGATGTATTGTACTCCTTGTACGTACATTTTGGATAATACAGATCAAATAAGCATTTCAGGCTTTGAAAAAACAAATGTGTTAAGTTGTACTTGTGTGTGTCTGTGTGGGTTTGCGTCATCTGGTCAACTATGTGCCTTCATATACCCCTGCTGTGAGGGTGGTACCATCAGTTGGCACAGCTTTCATCTAACATGACAGAACCTCTCTCTTCTCCTCCTTCCTTCTCATTTCTCTTTTACCTTATTGATCTTTTATTTTTTTCATCTTTTTCACCTCTTTTTTTTCATCCTCCACATAGCTGCACTTTGTTCTCGTTTTTCTGCTGCCTTTTCTCTTTGCTGCCCTTTGTGGCCACAGCAGTGCCAAGCTGTGTCCAGGTGGTTGTAGGGCTGGGCCCCCGTGAGCAGATTATCTTGGTAGATGATCATAAAGAGAGGAGAAGGAGATAGGAGACAAAGATAGGTGTAGGGTAGATTCGGAGTGGTGGTGCTTCTGAAGTATGCAGGAGCAGGATACTGGAAGGGATGAAAGTGGTGAGGCACTGAGGAGTTTAAGAGGCTGGTGTGAATGGATAGGACAGCAGTGCTTGCTCAAACTGATTACCATTAGATATCATAAATAATGTGCAAACCATCCAGCCATATAAACAAAAAATAGCTTTCATGTTTTTCAAAGAGATAAACATGAAGATGCTATAGGTGCATTATTGCTTTTGCTGTTCTTATACACGTAGTGAAAAATAATATAAGTATAAAAAAATATTTATGCTAACTGACACATTTATCACCTCTAACAAAGTGGTGTGGGGATGAACCTAAAGTACACATTGGCGCCATTGTGATAAGGATTTTGTTTAGTGCAGTCTCTCTCTCTCTCTTTTTTTTCCCTATAAATACTCTAATAAAATGAGAAAAAGAGGACTCAAGAGTGGGAATGGAAAAAGTGTAAAGGATCTTTCTATTCACCAGGATAAATTGTAATACAATAGCTCAGGAAAAGTTTAATCTGATACTGTGTATACTGCATCAAGGTTAAATTGTTAGTATGTTTTAACCATTAGTAATGCTTGTGGCATGAATGTAAATGTTAAAGGGGTCATGTTTTTGCTAAACCCACTTTTATTAGTCTTTGGTTCATTTATTTGTGTGTTTGTGGACCCTAACAGTTCAAAAAGTTTAAATTTTAACCCTGGTGCTGCAAAGCTATCTTTATATCCATTTTGGCAAAAATCGAGTGGATATCTACAGCCTATTTGAATTCCTGCTTAATTTGTTATGTCTATAACTAGTTCTGTCATATTTGCACATATAAGGTCAAGACTTCTGATGCACATTTTTCTGAATACACAATAATAGTTTTTCAGCAGCAGCAATTGTAGTCCGTACTGAAAATATGTCCAAATTTCGAGCCGATCAAATGTTCAGTTTTTGGTTGAACAGGATAGAACAGCACAGCCAAGAACCTGGGGGGGGTGTGGCGTGAAGTGTACCATTTGCATTTAAAGGGCCAGTGCTCAAAACAACCTTTCTGGTGTCATTACTCAGAAATGGGGTTGAAGATGGACCTGTGAAGTTGAATTTATGAAGAATTCAGACCCAAGCAAAGCATTTACAGTTTATGTAGACCACTGGGAAATGTTTTAAAATGCATAATTCTATTTTCCTCCTTTAAATTATGATATACTGTTTGCTTTTCCAGCTTTATTACAGTTATTACATTTATCCAGGTTAAGGTTTTGACAGCGTGTAAGGGTTAGGGCTTGGATTAATGCAGAAGTATGCAAATATGTAATAAATATGACTCTCAGTGTATTAATTAACAGTTCTGTATTTTGTATCATCTGTCATTCACCTCACCTAGCGACTGACTAAAGAGAAGGAAAGGCAAAGAAGTAATAGAACTATTGCTTATACGTATATGTGGGTTTACAGACATGTACAATGGTGCATTTCTGTGCCGACTGGATTGCGAGAGTAAATGAATGCAAATGAAAGTATGTGGTGATTAGCGTGAAAACGATGTGGCAGGAAGTTCAGCTCTAAATATGGAGACAGAGGGGAACAGAGGAGAAGAGCAGTGAGGCTGGCGATTGTGTGGTGGGCACCGGGTGGGCAAAAGCCCCCCTACAGTGCCACCTCTTGCCCTAGTGCCCCCCCGCTGAGTTTAAAACAACCGTCTTTTTTGTTTTCCACCTCAATAGCCGCATCTCTCTCGTTAGTCATCTGATCTAATGGCTGTAGAGGAGAGTTAACCAGATAAGAGAAAAGTTCACTGAGTTGGTAAAGAGAGAGAGATGTTCCTTCCTGCCAGTTGCCCCCGAGCTCATAACAGGCTGAGGGGGTTGAGAAGTGTTTGAAATGACATCAGGTACGTCTCAGGTGTGAAGTGAATTCCAACACTGGTGGATTGTGCTCACACCAGGAGAGAACACTCCATGTGGTTCAGCTTTGCATTTTGCACACTTTTTCTGTGATTGTTCATTTTCTTTTCCTTTGTGGTCTTAAACTTTCTCTGTTATTTGTTAGTTTTGTTTCCTCCACAAAAAAAAAGGATTCATAATGCATAAACGTTCAGTGTTCTAACATCTCGTATTTTGTTAATCTTTATTTTTACTTTTAGTACGCTCTCAACTTTCATGTAAGTGATCTCCTATATCACACGTCTGTTGAGAGGGAACTTAAAGCTGGCACCATTATTGAAATAATTTATTTTAGGCAATCATTTACCTTCTCCGCTGAAATTGATTTGACCCTGAGACCTGCCACATATGTTACTCACTAATAATTTCTGTAGGGCGCAGAATTGACACGTTGAGTCCTGGGTTTCTGGATTGGGTCATTATGGGAGCATATTGTACGTATGCTGTGTGTTTATTTTTAAAAATCACAGATGCCTGCGCTGCCAGTGCGCTCTTCCTGTGTTAAGACCATCAGTCATCTGTGCCAATTAAGACTTTTAAACTTCTCTCTCGAACGTTTTGTGAACAGATAGATGATGACAGAGGCCAATCAGCAGCTAATTACTTCAATCTAGAGCTGGAATTTGTGTTGTAACGGCAAATGTTTGTCTCTGTGAGGGTCATGTGCATTTGTGGCTTTCTGTGAGCACATGCATGCGTTTTTCCATATGTACGATACTGTGAACAGAGCTGTACAACGTGTATATTCCAAGAGAGTGATTGTGTATGCTTACACACTCGTGTTTAATGGAGGAGAAAAGTGTATATATTTTTAATTTAACAGTTGTAGTTTTCGGACATGATTGGCTCGCCGCTGACCTTGGTGGTGGTGGGGGGGCTCTGGTGCTCCTTGAAGAAGAAAAGAGGCTTGGGCCACCCGCTGTAAACAAAGTTGACTTGCCGACAGATGGATTGAATGACAGAGAGGCTAACTGAGCCAGGAACGGGCCTGGCAGCATCGCACTGCGCAGAGAGAGAGGGAGAGAGAGAAAGAGAGAGATAAAGGGGGGAGAGAGGGGAGAAGAGAGAAGAGGTGGCCAACAGGAGAGGAGGTGTGAACAGGTGCAGGGCCGCTGAAGGAAGAACCAGCAGATGGAGAGAGACACAGCCAGTTTAGTTACAGGAAAAAAAGGGTGGGAGGGAAAAGTGGAGGGAGGAGGGAGAGAGAAACAGCAGAAAAAAAGGATCGCAGTAGAGATAAGAACGCTGTAGATGAACAGATAGGTGGACAGATAGACAGATATACGGGCTGTGTGTTTATCGGTGAGGCTGCATCAGGCTGCCTCTGTGTTTGATGTGTTTGTTTCATAAAGCAGAGGGAGGAAGGGGTGTCAGAAGAAAGATGTGGGAGCAGTGTGACTGACTTGCATCACCCTAAGGTTTAATAAAATGTGCTAAAAACACATTGAGGTGTGTGTGAGAGAGAATTGTGTGACACTGTGTGGTCTGCTACACAGAACAATTCAGATGTTTATTGTAAGCAGCATAAATGATACGTCAGCACAGCAAATGTTCAATATGTCACTTGATTTTTCCGCGGCGCACTCATCCCTCACTGGCAGCGTCGGTTAAATAGGCCTACACCAGGCCTCTGTCTCACTGTCTCTCAGCCGCACACACATGCAAAAAAACACACTCACACAAACATAGAAATCATCCTTGTAGTTGATCCTATCAAACTGTTGAATATTAATATACAGTGATTGATGTAGTCTATCATAAATAGCTGTGGATGCACTGGAATTCCTCCACAAAAATGAATCATCAGGAGTGGCACCATTTTCAGCAGTCAAAATGTGGACAAATAGTTAACAGTTTTGTACAGTATTTCAATACAGTTATTCTGACCTTTAAGCTCTGACAAATCTTATAGCATTAGTTAAAATAATATGTTTAATGGGAAATGGACATCATTTGTTAAAATTTCCTCCCTATACGATGACCATGTACACTACAATTTGGTTTGTATCAATGTATTGGTTTGCACAATTGTTTAATAGTATGTGTGAAGCTAAAGTGTCCACTTGTTTTAGAAATATAGTTAATGAATAATCTTAAAAATTTAACTGCAGATTTGTGACAGTCCTTCCGTAGAAGCACAGATGATTGCAAAAGACAGTGAGAGACTGACAAACAGATTGATGGTTTTGGTCTGTATAGGTCTTCTGTATTAAATAAATCCAAGATTATTATCATGTTGTTGTTTTTTTAAATTTAGAGATATCTCTAATACATGGACATTCTAAATTTACTCTACTGATGATAGCCATCAGTGCAGATGGTCCTCTGTGATAGAAATACTATTATACAAACTGTTGTTCTTGGTTCTTCATCTCATGCTTAACTCTTTGCAGGGATCATCAGTGTTTCTCAACAATCAATCTTTTTTGTTGCGAACAAAGCTTTTGTTTTGCATGTTTGTGCTATAGGCTGGGTTCACAATCTGTTCACCTGTATGTTAATTTACCACCTGTTATTTTGCAGCACAAATATAGTGTGTTTTAAACATGAATATGTATTCTTTTGAGATTTTTTTTTTCAATAGTTTCATATTTTAGAGAACGCATGTGATGTATTTGTCTCATAAATGGAGTTGTTTGAACTAAATATATTGCGGTAGTTTGTGTTTTGCATATATGTAAAGACGGAATTTGTATAATGTGAATGCTTTGTATGTGTATGTCTTTGTTTTACCATGGAAAGTGTGTAGTCTCTTTTACTTGAGCCCAAACAGCGGTCAGTGGTGTCTAGTATTGGCGACTCTCTCCAATTCCTCCAAGTCCACCGTCTGACTCCAATTTGTGCTCGTTCTCTGATAAACCGCGGCATTTGGTGGTTCTGGCGTGGGATGCCGGCTGCACCATGGGGTGCTGCAAACTCTGCGCTTGGTCAGGCCCTGGCACCCCACATCTAATGGGCAACAGCTTGAATAGTGCCCACTTAGGCAGACAGCGCAGACTGGGCCCCCTCTTCTTTGCTCACCGCTCCAGCCAGCTAGCCAGCCAGCCGCCGCCTCTGCCACCTCCCACTTACCCAGCAGCCACTGTACCTGGCCGCTGCCCCAGAGCCATTCCTGCCTACCTTAGGCCCCTGGCCCATGTAGCTCCCGCCATACTTATCAAGCTGTCCTACAGTGCACGAGGCCAGGCATATACCAACAGGCCCAGCTATCTGCTAACTGAACATTCAGTCTATTGCCTCCCAGGCCCAAACACAGGTTCTTGCCACAGGCAGCAACCCAGAGCCCATTCACCAATTAGCTGGAAGGCAGATTATTGTCCAGGGAGAATTGTCCAGCTCCAGCCCCACATATCCAGCCTCTGCTCTACCCATCACCCTTAACTCATGCTCCCAGGGCTTGGCTCTACACTAACATATCTCCTTTGCTTGCTCTTTTTTATGTTTTAATTTGACAGTGTTCATCAGCAGCCATTTTGTAAGTGCATTTTTGTGAGTAAACATTTTGCATTTGATTAGAAATACAAAATGGCACAGATGATTAAAGGATAAAATCTGAAATACTTAAATGTGAGTTCAGAGGAACGACAGAACATCTTTACTGCCCTGTGTTTTCGGCTTTAAGGCCTTTTCTTGTCAGACATATTAAGATACTGAGGCCCTAGTCAGTGAACAGAAGAAACCTCTCTGGGTCTGCTGCCCCTACCCACAAATTAGGGCCTTGTCTTAAGTCTTGTGTACAACTTTACATGGTTGTACTTAAAAGATTAGTTTAGTACATTAGTAAAATAAACAGATGTAGAATATGTACTTTTGTGTCTTTTTGCCTTTCTGTCTTCATCTGCTTCTCATCACCCTCCTCTTCCTCGCCACCACTCTTTTGCTGACTGCTGGAACTTTCTGGCTGGCTGTCGGATGCTAATTGGTGGGTAAACAGGTCTGGTGTGAGTCCCCCCCTCCTGTAATCACACACAAACACACACATATATACAGATATACACAAATACACACGGCCCCCTGGAACCTCTTGCAGGACCAAATGGCTGGCAACGCCTGCCCGCCATCTCCCGCTGAGCCCTGGTGTGCGCTTTGGTGGCTCAGGCTGCTGTTCAAGCCCAGCGGGGGTTCATTCACTCTCACACACACACATACATACAGTCATACGCATACAGACACACACTCTCCTTGTGTCCCCTGCACACCCGCCACCCGCTTTCACACCCCAGACAGCAGGACAGCAGGAGAACACACACACACACGAAGGAACAGACAGACGCGGTCACTTTAGAGATGCAGGCCAAGCGCTGTAGGGGAGAAAAGTTTTCACTTAAACTGGAGAATTCTCTCTTCATTAGCGCCTTTGGACTTCAGGAAGAGTTCTGTTTATTTGTTCGTTTTTCCATGTCTTTGTAGTTTTTCTTTTCTTTCGGTCTTTGTCTGTTCCTTTGTTGTTTGGGTACATTTGGACTTAGATCAGTAAGAAAGTTTAGTACAAATACAAGCAGAATGTAGTGTTGTTTAAAGCCACCAGAGATAACCACCTTTGTTTGGATCTTACCTGCACAATTTTGATATTTACCTCAGCGAAAGTGAAGATTAAAGGGATTTGATTGGTACCAAGTATTCCCTAGTCTAGTTAAACCACAAATTTTTAACTTAATTGGTTCAGTTTTCATCCAAAGATATCCTCCTGGGTAAATTAGTTATTACTGGTCAACGTGCTGTGCTATATTTAAGGTTAGTGTAGCTCACCTAAGACTAATGTCTGTGTGAATATTGAAAGGAAAAGTTCAAGGTGAGCGACTGCACCTTTCCGTTACGGAGGATGAAGCTGTTTTTTTTGCAGTACTTTTGTAATGACTGGTTTGTGTGTGTGTGTGTGAGCTTGTTTGTGTGTGTTGTACTGTAGACAGCTGCCGTTTCACTCAGGGGTCTTCAAACTGACAGCACTTTGACACTTTTATCCTTCTACCTCCCTGAGTCCTTTCGCTGTCATTCTCCTCTCTGTCCTCCCTTCTTTTTCATCTTTCTTCCTCTTGTTCTGTTGTTTTGTTTTGTAGTGTGTTTAACAGTTGTTCAGTAGGATGGAATTTATTTCATATACACTCATCAAACACGTATTTGTGCAATTTTTGAACTCCCCTGAGGTTATAGTTATTCTTCACCAATGAGATTTAAAATAATTATCATCTGGGTTACATTATGTCATGCTCAGTTTGAGTGCTGCTCTTATACTATACAAATTCCTAATGGAACAGAACGTTAATGATTATATCCAGCACAATTAGGCACTTAAAGGGACAGTGTGTAAACAAACAGCTGCTCTGTCACAAAACTCCTTAATAAGAACCTGCTGTCTGCATAAAATGATTGACAGGTCTTTTAATGCACACTTAATTATGTTATCAAGTTGTTTGCAAACACAGAAGTAAGACAGACCTATATTTTTATTAATTTGATCATTTTCCATCTGTAATCTCATTACACCTTGAATTCACATATTGAAAATGTTGGTTGCACGTAAATGTATAGAACGAACATTTTAGGCTCCACTGAAAAGCATTTTCACGCTTCTCCGTTACCAGACGATGAGTAAGCAAACACACAAATGCTGAAGTCTGTTTGAGTGAAAACTCCTTTCTATCACAGCCAACAAAGTTATGCAATAAAATTATACATGTAATAAACACTGTGGTATTTTAAATATAACTTAATTCCAACAGTTTTATGTAGTGTGCCGTTCTTAATGGTACATCTAGATATAGGCTACTGTATTATGAGTCTAAGTTGGGAATCATCTAAGTAGTTCCATTCTGTTGCTTTTTTGTAACATACTATTTAATATTTCTTGTTCCTTTTCCTCAGACAGGAAAGAGAAAGTGCAGATCGGGCTCATGAGGAACAAATGGCTTCCACAATCCTCTCTGCGCGGGAAAGGGAGCAAGAGCTGGCTGCACTGCTGGAGCAAACAGAGGCGAAACACCAGCAGAGAGGTCAGTGCTTTCACACACAGCAGTGGCACTGGGCTCTGCGTCAGCGGTGGCTCAGGCCAGAAATACTGTCTGCTTTGTCATAGATCACTGTCTCGGCCTCCCACTGCTCTGTCCTGACTCAAAAGGATATTAAAATTGCACTAAAGCTGCAGAATCCTCCATGAAGAAAAAAAAAAACAAAAAACAAAAAAACGTTTTCATTCACCTTTGGCGTTCCCACCTAAATAGAATTAACACCGTGGGTGAGATATGAGAAGCATCTCTCCGGGATTCATATATTAATGTGAACTTAAGTCCTTAGTTTCTTCAAACACCATCTTGCAGGGTCTTAATCTGTCGTTCCAACTCGTAACACATTCTGTATGTTCTCACTGAAGCTAAATAATGTGGAATGAGAGTATTGGAGGACAATGGAACTTTTTCTTCATTTATTTGAATCAACTAATCCATTTGGGACTTTGTCAGGGTTTCTGTGGGTCTTTAAACAGTCTATCATTCAGTTATGAGTGCAGTTTGGGT
>JAPTYQ010000008.1:17534570-17544982 GCA_029814465.1 Ostorhinchus cyanosoma
ATTTTGGTCTGCAGATATGTTGTAGCTTTTTTGTTTGTTACTACCACCTGACCCCAAATTTTTATTGTATGCAAATAAAGTCTGTCTAAGTCTGAGGTACTTTTGAAAGACTGCGAGTCCTTGGTGTTTTTGGTTTGGGTTGATTGTAACAGAATGCCGGAGCAGGTGGATCATTCCCTCAATCCAAACGGCAGTCATTGTTATTTTAAAAGAGCAGACATATGTTGGAGAGCGGAACGTGGATCATTTCAAAGGAATGATGAAAGCCCAGTGTTGGATTGTTCAGAAAGAGGCCCCTGCGAGCGGATGAGGACGTGGCAGGAAGGGTGGAAAGGAGAAAGAAAATGCTTTCAAACAACAATCCCCTTTCTTTTCCATCTCGTTTTACTCTTCTCACACACTTTATATTTCCATTTTCTGTCCTCTGTACTTGCAGATCCCAGTTTTGATTCTTATGTGAACATTGACAAAAGCATTTTTGGGAATACATTCAAAGGGACATATGTATCTCATTTTTTCTACACCATTTGTTACAGTAGATTTTCATTTTTACTCTGTGTAGATGTAGTCTTCAGCAGAACAGAGGCCTGTTTAGGTGATGCACACTGAAGTGTTTTCATAAAAGTTGTTTTATTATTTCCTGCAACTTATAATGAAGCTTATATTTTAAACTTTAATTGTTTTCTTGAACGTATTAAAAATGTAAGTTTCCTTTCTTTTTTGTTTTAGCCCACAACAAAACATGGAAACCTGATCTATCTGTGTCACTTGTAGTTGGTATTGGGGAGTAAAAATCATTAGGAACTACATTCTGGACTACAGGAAACAATTTCTTGTTTGAGATCTGTGAGATTCAAGGAGCATTTGAATCCTTAAAGGTCAATAGCATCATGATTAAAAAAAACATACATATGACATTACGTTACAGAGTATTTTTAGGTGCTCAGGCCACATTCCACAAATGAGGATCTAGTGTCATTATTTATTTATATTTTAATTTGTTAAATAAATAAAAAAAGTACTACTTTGTTTTTGTTTTCCAGAACTCTCAATAACAGTAGTAGTAGAGGGAGAATGTACACTGATAAACATTTAAAGTGCCTTAAACAGCCTGCGCATTATTAAAAACAACACTGTCTTACATTGTTTAGATGTTGGATCCAGACAATATTTGCTGTAAATTCTCAACTAAATCCTTTTAAATTCGTGTTTGTGCTCCTGTGTATAAGCTCCGAGCATCTATAAAAACTAGTTGTGTTATTAAGAGAAGGCGAGGTGTGTGATGTGGTGGCCTGTGACAGCAGTTCCTCAGGGCAGCTGCTGGAGTTTGACGCCTGCTGAACTCCGTGTGGGATGGAAAGGAAGCATGTTTTAACTACTATCTACTCTAAGTGCATGAAATCACCCACAGTGGTTCACCTCACAGTAACCCACCGCTTTCCTCTGATCAATTGCAGTAGCAGAGCTGGATGGTTTGCTGAGTTCCCAGAATTCCCTGATAAGGAAGCTGAAGGAGGAATGCTGCACGCTGGGAGCCGCACTGGAAGAACGGGCAGAAAACAGCAGGTTATTTAGTTTTTATTCATTCATGCATCTGTCCGTCACTTTATTAAATACCAGGTGTCTTCTATTTTTTGTCCTTTGCTCTGCTGTTCATTTTATGTCTCTTAAAAAGTCATCACCTTGTGAGTTTTGACTTTCACTACCACTTCGCTCACAAAATGATTATTTTTAACTTGCCCACTACTCAACAAAATGTGTTTTTTTTTCCAGGTTTCTTCCATTTAACCTTAGAGTTTTCAGTGTGCACAGTGATTTTTTTTCCAAACTTTCATGCTTTCTGGGTGTTTCCATGGTCAACTGAACTGAAACTGGAAAGTTTCTCAGCGCACAGCTAAAATTTTATGTTTCAACAACCTAGACACCAGAAAGAAGGCACATTTTCTTACATATAACTCAATTATCCTGTGATGACTAATGCTAATGGTGTAAGCAAATTTTGTGTGGTTAGGTTTCTTTTAACTATTATAAAAGTCTAAACACAGACTATAATGGACTGCAAAGCTTAAAAAAAAAAAAAAGAAAGCTAAAATGCAAACAAGTTTTGCTTTTCTTATTAAAACAAAGTGGTGTATATTTTCATGAAATAAAAAAAACAAGCTTAATGAGATAATTTTTCTTTCTGGAAACAATACATTTCGAAGAAGCAACACTTTTAAAAAATTTTTTTTATCACATTCTTGAAATTCCATTTTTGCAGTGTAATGGGCTGACCCACCAGCAGGAATTACTTGGGATGTTGTTGTAGCCTTTAGATGCAATGCAAAGCCAACTTCACATGAACTCGAAATCAAATTTTAATAGAGTAGGAATAGGAAATTTTTTGTTTTTTCTGTGTTCAACATCAAATGAACAATTTCTGGAGGAGCAGTGAAGTCAACAGAGAGCAGTAATTAAATCACATTAACATTACTGTAATAGTACATTATATCACTATACATTTATCACATACTAAACCCCCTACCTGTGTGAAAACATGTATGTGCTGCTAAAACCTTCTGTCATGGGGTAGATGTGCAGACATAAGTAAACAGAGAAGTCTTATGTGCTATTTAGACACTTGAATTATAATATTTTGAAAGGTAAATATGGGATTAATGCTCAGTGACATCAAAAAACTACTTGTCATTGACAATTATTTAAGGCTAATTATTGGTATTTTGTCCTATAACATGACTAGAGTGAATCGGCCTCTGCCTTCATTAAATATGCAGACTTTACTGTGTGATATAGCACTGCTGTTCACTTAAAGCTTAATAAGCCCATATTTTACACAGGTGCAATAGTAATGATTCCCATTAATGCTTTTTGCTCTAGAGGAGGAGGTGTGTCTCCACTATAAAACCCTGTGTCCAAATCCTGTGTGTTCTTTGTCACAGCTGTTGTTCATTTACTCGATCTGTTGGATGCACGTCATGATTTCATGAAGCATCATCCATCCATCGAGGCTGTTTGGAGACAGTGTGTCAACATACTACACACTGCTTTCCAGTCTGACCTGTTTTCTTGTTAACCTGATGCTACAGTAGTCACAGCAGGCCTGCCCAGCTCTCCATCTGGGCTGCCTGTGTTTGTGTGTGCGCGTGTGTGTGCGTATGTGTGTGATTGTGTGCTGTGTGTGTCTGTATGTGTGTGAGAAGTGACCCTGGTCCCAGTGTCCTGTCAGCTGTTGGAGCTGTGCTGCACATTAGTCACATGACAGCCCCCAATCTGGCCCTGCCAGACCACTATGGCCTCACCAGCCACAGGACACACACTACACACAAACACACGATCTCCTCACAATGACGATCATGACACAACGGATCTTAAATTCCTTTATCTGTGTATTTATTCCTGTAAAGCTAACACAGTGGCATGAATCTACTCTATGTGTGTGTTGTGTAGTTTAGCAGCGTGTGTTGGTGTGTTTTTGTGCCTTCGGCTGTTTGAGCTGCTGGAGTCCAAGCCCAGTGTAGCGGTTAAAGTCCTGCTGGACCGCCTCAGCCGGGCTAAGTGAGGTTACACTCAGACAACAAAACTCTGACAAAGTGTCTTCTGTAGTTTGTCACACACCTGTGATCTATTCTGGTTCATCCTGGCCTTCCCTAAACAGCCCGGTTATCTATTGTTGTGTGTTAGTATACCACTACCACAGTGTTACAAGGCGGTAATTTCTAAAAAACAAAGAATACTTTGGTTTTTAGTCCAACGGCCCAAAGGGTCTGATGGAGTATTGGTTTCAGCTGGCGTCCGTCCCTCATCCATAAACAATTTTTCAAGAATCCTCTTTTCCGAAACAGTCAGTCAGAATGACTTGATATTTGTTGTGGAACATCTTTGAGGTAAGGTTTACCAAGTTTCCCCAAAGAATTGGAAAACATTGATTTTGGAATTTTTTAAATTTAAAAAATCCCTATTGGTTTATAGTAGGACAGATTTCAAAGTGCTATAACTTGAAAGTAGTTAAAGATTTTGATATATTACTGTTGGCAATAGATAGGAAGTCGCATATGGCTTTGATTTGGAGCCATGGCCTTTGACCTTGAGTGACCTTGAAAGGTCAAACAAATGCTAATTAAAGTCTTTAAATATACCATTAGACTGCAGGACCCTTGGTCCTATTTTTAGGCATTTGGGGTCTGTTGCTTTGTTTACATTTTCTTTATTATTTGAGTAGAAAGTTAAGGCGTAAAGTGTCTAAAATTAAACATTAAATCATGCAAGAACAGAAGAGTCATACTGTATTTTTTGTGGACTGTAATGCATATGCAGTTTTCTTTGCAAAATGTATTTTAAAAAAAAGTCAAGCATAAAAAGTTGAAGTTGTATAATAAATATGTTTGATTTAGCATGTTTTATACACAAACCCTGTCTGCTCAGTGTCACTGAATCCTAAATATTGTCAAACGCAGACTGGACCTTTTTTTGCAGCTGATTGTACAGATGCACAGACTGAGATTATAGTTTAGTTAATTGTTTAGTTCTGAGACAAACCAGTACAAACAAGCAAATGAAAGGTTGTAAAACTTGATATATTTGATGCTGAACTATTAGTTTGGATAATCTCCGTCCATTCTTTTCTAACTTTCTGAACATGTGCGCTTTAGGGAAGTGTTGTAGCATCTTATCCAAGACTAGAAATCAAAAGTGAGTCTTATTTTTGTAAAACATAGTGAATCATCTCTTTACCCCAGCAGGTTCTGCCTCAGTTCCACAGATTCTCTATTGTCCTTCTGTGTCTCATCGTTGACTGTTAAACTGCTGGTGTTAAGAAATATCTGGGCATATTTTTTCACCACCTCTCCTCCATTTATTATACCAAGTTTTCCCACTTTTCATGAATGTGGTTTCTGTTTCAGGAGTGAACTGGAGCAGCTGGCTCTGGAGAAACAACACTTAGAGGACACGGTGAAGAGTCTGAGAGCGCGCTGCTCCGACATGGAGGAACAGTGTGTGCAGCACGGCCGCATGCACCAGCGCATGAAGGACAGGTACGCAAACACATGGAAAACACACAACTAACAGCACACCAGACCATGCTGTGCTAGTCTAATGGGATTGTTGTGTTGTTTAGGAGCTACTATGTTTAGGGCTTGGAAACGGAACACAAATACTTTTATCACACCATCTATTGAGTTACTGCTGGGTGTCATTTTGTAATTTTCAATATGTAAGGAGCAAATATCATCACTATTAATGTGTTAACAGATGATTTGATGTTGTAAATAGAGCTTTTTTCAGGGTTGTAAATCTGCTTTGACTAAAGAATGGATCCCTAATATGCAATTGCAATGTTTGCAATTGGTCTCAAGAAATTTAGTTTAAGAACCGATATCAAAGCCGAGGTAATACAGTTGAATATTTTTTGACAATGTCTGATCATAATGATATTCTTTCTTTGCTTTGTGTTTGGAGGCAGCAATTCTTTCTTCTTGCTGCCAGTCAAAGGGCTCACACCCCGAAATGAACAACACTGTTCTTTTATAATATAACTCAGCTCAGTCCACAGTAGAGAGGAGCTGCTTTAATCAAACTAAACATTTAACAGCAAAACATCAGGTGAAATTCATATTTTATACCACATTTGAAATTAGTATTAAACAGCTAATGAATGACTTGACAATAAGTGGGTGAACAACCTCAACACGTTGCTGACCTGAACTTAGAGATATGAGCAGCGAAAGAATAGACAAGTTCATCTGTTTTTTGGAAATCCTATCATTTTACTCTGTTGAGATAAAACTTTATATCAGTGTATAATGAATGTATTGTTTATTCTTATATAATTGGGATTGGCAAACTAAGTTAGAAAGTGATTATGAAAACAGCCACTGATGTACCGCTGCTGGTCACAGTGTAAAATACGTTCCTGTTTGGCTTATGCTACACTATCTGTACGTGTGTGTGTGTTTGTGTGTGTGTGGGTTTAGCGCGGGGGTCTCTTCCTCCTTGAGTGCGGAGCCCAGTTGGTGTGTGTCTCCACAGGGTGCCTGGCACACAGCCTGGTTCTACCAATGTGGGCGAGGGTGTGTGGGTGTTGTTGCCCCACTCTGTAGGATCACTACCCCACTGCCCCCTCCACCCTCCTCACACACACAACTCAACACACACATTTTCATTCTTTTCTCCTGCTCCATCACTGACACTACATATTGTCTACCACCCACCGGTGTTAACCTGTCGACAGTCAGACGCTGCCAAAAAACAAAGTTTACCAAGTCACAGCTGTCTCCTGGCTGTGTGCGACTCTTTTTGTGCGTTTCATGGACAGAAAAACAATCTGAGTTGTCAAGAAGTGTGAAGTATGAATATTCTGTACGTTTATGCACATATGTTATTGTGGTATTTTTGTGTGTGTATGTGTGAGTGTATGGGCTGCTATTGCATGTTCTCAGGAGGTTTAGAGTGGGAATCTGACTGCCAAAAGTGGATTGGCTGGGAAGTTGGCACCTAACTTCTCTCTTCTCCCAACTGAACCACGATAATCACTCTTGGCATTTACTGAGTTTTATTTTCTGCTTTGACACTTACTTGGTTGATGAATCCTCCTGATATTTTAAAATCTCTGGAGTTTGGTTCTGCATGAGGTCAGTTTTGGAGAAGATACTGAGCCGCTTGACCACATTTATGGAGGGACTTTTCAGGCATGATATTTGTGATTTAAAATGTATATTTTTAGGGGTGCGTCTTCTAGTCTTAGGCTATATAAATCAAGTACCAGCTGCTCTGAGACTGCTGTAAACGATTGTATAATAATGCTGATCCTGCTCAGGAGACAGAACAGCATCAGAGTAACAGGGTTGCATTAGAATACCGGTTTCACTGTATACCATGGCATGAAAACTGACAGTTATCAAATCATAAACATTTGCTTGGACGGAGAATCTCACCTGCACATAAGTGTCTCGGTTCATTTCATTGCATTCTGTTCAGACAAAAGATTTCCATTACTTTTCTATGACTTGTGAGGAAATCTGCATGATGACACCATATAACATCTGAAAAATATGTATTCATAAAAAAAAAACAAGAATAAAAATCTGAATTTACCACAGTATTTTAACAAACTATATTTTTTACAAAATCAACAGTGAAACAGTAGCATTGCCTCTGATTCTCCATGGTTAAAATGTTGAATCTTTTATCAGAGTCTAGATTTTACATGTTACACATTGTAGGTCTTTTTTTTTCTACTCTCTCTTATAGTTGTGAAACAACATAATTAAATCTACATTTTACTGGAATTTGGCAAATGTGTACCACGTCAAAGTGCAACTCAGGACAGAGTGTGCCGTTGCCTTGTGCAGAAAATAATCCAAAATCAAATGATGTGATGATCTGCCTGAATACATGTTTTATCACTGTAGATTTTTGGTAGCAATCCTTGTCTTGTAGCATTTAATAAAAGCAATCTATTATTATGTTATAGAACATATGATTACAGTGATTAACAAACTGTATCTGTACTGAATAGGGGCTAATAATACTACTAATAACATACATAAGTTCATGATGGGGTCTGGCAAGGTTTATTTATTTTTTCCTAACCTAAACGTGTTCCATGAATGAAATGCATGAATATGAAGGTGTAGATACTATAATGTCACCATTGACTGATTTCCACAGCCAAGCCAAAGGAGTAACAGAGGTGAGACAGGCTGGACCTGTGTTCAGGAATCAAAGGGGTGGTGAAGCAGCACAGCAAATAGTGTGATGTATAACTTACGCGTTGGAAATTGCTGGTCGGCCCGTCTTTCACTGTTCCACAAGTGTTAGCATGGATAGAGCCCTCTGACCAAAGTGACAATAGCTTGTGGATCTCAGCGTCTCCCCAGTTCGACATCTTTCTGGACGCGTTGATATGTTTGTTTACTGTACAGGGCCCGTGCTCATTTTTAAATACCCCTCGGCGCGGAGGTCGCACACGCAATACATCATCAAAACGTCACACCTTGGTTGGAACAAGAGGTGTTCCTTTTACATAGTGTTCCAGAATCATGATTCCACCTTTATTACGGCTCTGTTACTACCTCCAGTAGTGTTACAAAGCCACGTTAAAGGCGGGACCAAATGATCCCACCATTTCATTGACGCAGATGTCGTTCCGGAATAAAGGTGAAATATTCCCAGAACAGAAGTGCTGTGTAAATGGGGCTTATGTTAGATGATTTTGTCTATATCATGTAACTCTACGTGAAACAGTGATGCATCCTCCGACAGTTTTCAAACCATGAAAATCTCACACCACCACAAATGTAACCCTAGTTGTCTCTACACTCATATTGTGGTTAGTTATTAGTTATCCTTTTTTTAAATGATGCTTTAGTTAAAGTAGAGCGAGGCCTGAACTTTTTAGATGTGTGTGAGTGTGCACTGTCTTCTAGTGTGTGTTTGTATGCATGTGTAATCGCTGTTGTGTATGCGCTCTTTCTGCATATGGTAGTTTGCTCACACACAGTTGAATGTGTGTGTCCATACGCTGGGTATACATTAGTTGGTCCCCGCAGGCCCTGTGCGCTCGGTGGGCGCCCTGCCGCGCCGCTCGGGGGTTAAGGTGTATGTGTTAACAAGCTGGTGCAAGTGGGTTCAATATCCAGCGCCCCGCCCCTCCCCACAGCCTCTCCATCGGCCTGCAATCTGTGCTGCGAAGAGCGGCAACAGCGCACCACGCACAAAACATTTGGAAAATCAGCTTGATTTATTTTTACATGGGCACGCCGATTGCCAAACTACACAGGGGTTTTAGCACACAATGTTTTGCTGTACAATTAATTATTTATTTCACTATTTCTGTGTTGTTTTTTTTTCTGTTCCCCAGAAAGGAAGGGATAGAATTGAGGCTGAACTGCACAGAGATGGAAAAGAGCAGCAAGTTTGCAAAGATGTAAAGCTTCTTTCTGTACTGTCTGTTTTGAAGAGCAGCTCTCAGGTTCATTAGGGTTCATTAGGTTTTAGCACAGGCTTAAGTTTTTAACACACATTCTCATATTACCTCTTACCTGTATAATTAACAATTTGGTATGTTATTTAGTATTTTTCTTGTGCTACAGTAGTGAACTAATGAATCCATCTGTATTAAAATGCCTTTTCATCACAAATTTCATTACATATTGACTTTACAGATACAAAATACAGGCCATGCGATCAAATTCAATGTGACCTATTTTTGTTTAAATTAACCTCTATTTCTAAACGGCATCTGTTTTTTGGTTATTGCCATGTTATTTCTTACAATATTTAAATACTGTATTAAATTTCTAGTAGTCTAAATTAGAATTCATTAAATTAAGATCAGACATCTAACGGTACGCTGTGTCATGTGGATGATAAATTCATCATAAAGTTCGGGCAAATGAAACAGCTCACTGAAATATCTGGATATATTTTACTCATGCAGCGAGTGAAATGTTCGCCCCTCATTTATAGGCTTTAGTCATGAGTATAAATCTTTATACATTTTAATTAAAAGCATGCAGCTGGCAAACAAGTTTTTTGTGACATAAAAACATTAGATGGGTTTTAATGTAAATGTTCCTGTGGGTGTTCGGACATATGATTCTATTTGTGTTGAAAATTAACCGTGAGAACTTCCTTGAATTTTATTTTTATTTAAAGAAAAACATACTCCTTCCTAAATCTGTAATATTTCTAAGATTGTGTTTGGACCTTTTATGAAAATGTTTGACTGTGATAAGAGACAGAAAAAGACGGAAAAGGCTTCACTGTCACTTTTCCATTATCTGATGTTTTCGTTGCCTCTGACTTCATATTTGCATCTTAACTTTCCTCTCCTCTGCCCTCTTTGCCTCTGTTTTTCTTTTCTCTTCTCTATATTGTCTGTTTTTCTCTCTCATTTTATCGTCCTTCTTACTCTGTCTTATTTTTTTGTCCACATGCGTCATCTCCTTTCCCTTCTCTTATTGTGCAACTTTTTACCCTCTCGTCTCCTCTTTTTCCTTCTCCTCCTCCCCTTTTCAATCTGTACCAAACACCACGCAACCTTTTCTCACCCCACAGCTGTTCTCAGGCTGTTTCACCAATTATCACTACGCATGTACACACTTAGGTCACATACACTTACTCTCCTTCACACACACAAACACACACACACACACATGCGACAGACCAACTTAACGCCAACGCTTGCTTAACCACACATTGTGACAGCAGAGTGTGTTTGTCAGCCTTTGGTGTGTGTGCGCATGTTCTGCATGGCAGTGTGAGTGTTTATGTGAGCACACGGATCACTCCGCAGCCCTTTAAGGCGAACAGCAACATATACGCAGATGTGCCTGTAGATCCACAGGCTTCACTGGGCCATATGGCCTCCATGAAGAAAGATGGTGCGTGCGTCTGGAGGAGAGCTGGGG
>JAPTYQ010000008.1:17554467-17571704 GCA_029814465.1 Ostorhinchus cyanosoma
AAACCCACCTCCATCTCACACACATTAACAGTCCAGTGAAAGGGTTCATTGTGTTCAGGTCCATCCGTGTCCCACAGGACGCACTAATTGGGACGTCCACGGAATCAACAACTGCACACAAATACAAACTTTCTCACCAGATTTTGACTCTAAGTATTTTAAGCAGTTTTCTGTTTTAGTGGTAGGAAGTTAATCAGCGGATTCCAGATACTTTCATCTGGACTGCTGTGAAAAATAAACTTAACAGCAGGTTTTTTTTTAGGCATTTTCTTGGCAGTTTTGTGCTTTTATTGACTATAGTGGTCACTATGTACATTTTATCGCACTTTCACAAAGTTGAATTAATCTGTCACAGCGTACGTATTTTGATGCTTTGGCAACTATACATCATAATAGTGTTATTATTCTGTAGATTCAGTTAAGAATTAATGAAAATAACCATACTGTACTTCATATGTGATTATTTCTTTGTTTACTTAAGAGTTTCCATATAAACAGTTTGGTGTCACATTTACCGTTTGTGTTACATTCATGTTATTTTCCTTCCATGCAAAATGTGATTTGTGACATATGACAGAGTTCCAGCGGGGTCTGAAAAGTCTTGAATTCACAAATCTGCATTTAATACCTTAAAAGAGTCTTTAAAAAGTATTACATTTGATACGGTGGGTCTTAAGTTACATCACCATAAACTTGTTCTATTGTGTTTAAATGTGTCCAAGTTACAAAGAAAGTAATGTTAATCTACTGAGTTCCACCCGATCCAACCTGACAATTTCTATGAAATTAGGAACTTTGCAATACCTGGGAAAAATGGGAATCAAAGCGTTGGAGTAAATAAATACATTTTCCTAAATTCTAGGAGACATGAATTTTGCCTGTAAAAATAGGCATTAAATTCCGTTCTATATAGTCTTAAAAAGTCTTAAATTGAACTTGTTTAAACTTGAAGGAACTCTACATGAACAACAGAGCAAAATAAGAGACAATCTGTTCTATTGTTGTAACTCTGACTGAATTTTATACGGTTTTGTGAGATCAGTTGCTAGAATTCGTTTGAGGCGTTTCATAAGCAGCAGCGTGCAGATCACACACATCTGGTGGATTTCAGATGTGTTCATCCCAGTCGACACGGGCGCAGATATCCGTGCATCTCTACATTTCAGCTCCTCCATCAGCTCGCCGTCTGCCTTTACAGTATAAAACCTCCACTGCTGCCATATCCATGTAAACAGCGCTCATTATTTGACCAACACAAGTCCGGTGACATTAAAAGCTCTTTGTTCTCTCTTTCAATATTTACAACATTTGGTTTTGTATCAGCCAGGAGGAGACGGTCTTCTCACACAGCTTCAGTCAATATTGTGTGCGCGTGTGTGTTTGTGTGTGTGTTGTAGGCTGCAGCAGTTGGACCGTCACTGTCAGAGCAGCGCCCAGCAGGTGTGTGAGCTGCTGGCCAAACAGAACCAGCTGATGCAGGAGAGAAACACACTCACTGAGGAGATGCAGAACCTACGCATCGAGGTACACACACACACACACACACACACACACACACACACACACACACACACGTCTCACACAGATCGACGTGTGACTCACCACTCTGTCGCTAAATGAATTAGTGACGGCGTAGTCTGTCTCTCCAGGAGGATGTTGTACTTGTCATTTTAGAATAAAAGCCGTATATGAAGACACTTCCAAACCATCTGTGTTCTGTGCATTAGTTGATAAGATGTTAATAAGATTTTCTGAATGAACAGTGTGCGTTTTTGTGTGTGTGTGTGTGTGCGTCTCCAGCTCCCCAACACCAGACAAGTCGACAGTCGGACCACATGAGTCCGTCCTGCCTGCCTCCTCCTCTTCCTCCTCTTCATCATCACTACTCCTCTCCTGTCGACCAGAACAAAACAAACAGTTACTTAAGGAGGTAAATGTGTCTGTTCATGCGTTTACATATTTCTCAAATGCTGAAAAGCAGGTTTTATATATATATTGCTGTTATTATAATTGCAGTGATATTTTTTGTTTCTATTTTGCACATTTATTTTTTCATAAATTATTTCATTACAAAACCTGAGCTCTCATAACCTTAAAAGATGAAACAATTACTATTTATTTTGATAGTTTTCATACGGAGAATTTAAAGTGTATTCAGAACATTCGAACAACTTTTTTTTTGTTTTCTGTTGAACACAACTAACTTTCTTACACTTCAATGCATTAATATTTTCAGGATTGATTTTATGTTTTGTTGAAACATAACATTTTGTGTAAAATCAGACATTAAACATTGAACTACAGCTGCTAAAATAAAAAAAAACTGTGTAAATGCTCAGGTCAAATATCCAAATAAAATGGTACAAATAAAACGCTGTTTTTTTTAAAAATGCTAAATAGCTTTTTTTTTTTTTCCTGTTTCCTATAAAAGAAACAAAAGTCGCCACACCACAGCAGATTGACATAGTGCTTTATTGAAGCTGTCTGTAAGAAGGAAAATAATGTGCATCCCTATCATATACATTTCATGTGTAAAAATACTAAGGATGTACAGTGTAAAAAACAGCTTCATGTTGATGGTATTTTGTTGTTTTCACATCCTCGTGGCCTCACTGGCCAGCAGCACTGCATCCTGACAGCATGAGGGACAGAAAAAGGCTGTTTGATCTGCTTTTCTGTGACTCTTTGCGGATCCGCTGAGTTTCCCAACACTGTCTCAGAGTCAACATCATCTCTGCTCCACTGACTTCAGTATTACAGCGCTTTTGGGAAACATGGCCTGCTCTGTGAACAGCTGGCGGCTGTCCAGAGAAGGCTCACACAACTGTAAAGCTACAGTAGATGGACGTGGACATGAAATTAAAAATCAGATACACTTGGTAATATTTTTTACATTTGCCGTTTTTCTTTGCTCGTTGTAAATAAATGCATCTCATGCTTGTTGGTGTTATTAATGATAATAGACGAGTACCAGAGAGAGAACAGAGGGGGAGGGATCCTGTCGCAGACATGAGGTCAAATACTTTCAGAAATCCTTCCAAATACTGGAGCCGTTCACTTATTATCTGCAGTAAACGCCAGGCGGAGCACTGTTTGTGATTTCTGGCTGATGCCGTCGGTTCATTAACAACAGGCGAGTTTTATACAGAGCAGCTGAGGTCTTTGAAAGGATTGAACATATTTAAATACTACTGGAGTCAGATCTGTTGAGTGATAGATGTGTAGTACAAACAGCAGCAGCTTAGGAGTGAACGCCGTCGGTGCAGCGTCAGACGTACAAGTCGAGGGAACTAGTAAAGCTGTACTGAGGCTGGAACTGAATTTCAGCTCCACCTCGGTTTGTTGATAAAAAGAGTTAAAGTACTCCAGAGCGCCCACGACTAATTCACAGCCCTAGTTTTTAAGACGCAACCCACACCGATGAATATTACTAAGCCCCGCCTTCTCCACTACCAGTAAATACAGGACACATTTGCTTCCTGTGACCTCTGACCCTTGAATCAGATAGGGCCTGTAAAGCAGCTGCTTTTTTTCTGTGAAGGAGAGTTGAAGGAAAAGTTTTGAAAGCAAAAGGAGTCGGTGACATTAGTGAAGCTGCAAGAGGATTTTTCTTCTTCTCTTCAAACATTCAGAGAATGACCAATTTACTGAAACTTCCCAGTGAGTGTGATTCTCAGCCCACTCCACATTTGACTTATTTTTGCCTGAGCCCGGACATGTGTGGCATATGGGACATAGTCATCCAGGTTTTTGACAGCTCACGTCGGAGCAACATCAAAGTTAACAGTGGTATGTGGAGGGGAGATGTGCTTTCAAATCCTCATTTTCTTAAAAACATAAAAAAGCTCAAATGTTCCTTTAAAGCAGGGCTGAATCAGATTCTTCTGAATCCTATAAAAAGTGGTGGATGGGGAAAGTGCTGTGGCCAAAGCTACAAAGCGGTGTTTTATGAACTCTGGTTTCTAATGATTTTGGCGTTAAGCGTGCACATACAGCTAGAACTCCTCAGTTGCTCGCAGACCTGGGTCAAATCAAAGCTGAAATCCTTCCAAATACTCTTGAGCGTTTGCTTGAGCCTGTCGAGGACGCCAGCTGGGTGGGATTTGTACTCATTTTTGAACTATTCGACTGCTTCAGCGGTGCCAGACAGGCTCAATTGATCAATCGCAGAAAAGTATTTTTCATAAGACTTCTGAGTGCCACGTTGACTCAGGACTGACAGTGTGGACAGAGGAGGACTACAGCATGCAGGCCGGCGCCATCCTTTTATTCTTTCTGCCATAAAGCGTCTTTGCTAGCTAAGAGCAATTGAACGGATGTGCAAGAATAAAGCGTATGGAATTAAGAGCAGCGGAAAATTAGGTAATGTGTCGTATTAGAATATTTGTAAAGAAAAAAAGAGGAGGCATTTATTTTTCAGAACAAAATCTCTGAAGACTGCAGAATAAAACACAACTACACCCCCTTAATCCTAAACTCCAAAACAATGACAACAAATAAATTAAATAGAAAAGAAAATTCAAGTTATCCATCAATAATTATAATAAAAACATTCAAATAAATATATTGGAATGCAATTTTCTATTCCTAATAAGAGCACATCCCCTTGTACTCTAATTCATGTCATGTGACATCTTCCTTCCAAGGACATGAACACATATTGTTTATTTGGATATGAATTTAAAGGAAAAGAACTGGCAAAAATATTGATTTTGAAGTCGTGGATGTAGGAGTTTTTGACTTATTCAGAGCTAAACCATAAGGCTCACTCGGCGGCTGAAGACAGAGAAAATTGAGGGGATTGAAATGTTGTTGGTCAGACTGGAAGACATGACGACTGAACAACCACAAACAAGGTCCAGACCGGAGAGATGACGGCACACTTTAAAGACAGAGACGCTTTTGGGTCTTTTACACTGTTTTTTTTTTTACCTTTAAATGGATGTAATTTCTTCTTTTATCTAAAATCCTCTGAACTGACATGGACTGGCTCCCCTGCGCCGCCTTTCAAGCTGACATTTCACATTTCCAACACTTTTTAAAAACTTCTCCACTGCTCTATCTGGACACACTTACTTAAACAGTAGCATTTACAGATCCATTACTGAGTCTTTTTTTTTTGTACCACTGTCGATTCAGACTTCTACACTGTGCTTTTTTGTCTTTCTGCTCGACTTTCACCTCACCTTTCAATCTGAACCCTGCCTTCACCAACACACACCTGTGATTACATAAAACTATGGGTGAGATGAACGCTTACAGCCGGACGAGTTTAAGTAAAAACAGCACTAAGCCTCTACGTCAGATTCCTCATCTCAATTGTTTTCTTTCGTCGTCTCTCTTTAACGTGTCCCGTCACCTCGTCATTGTCACATTTTGGTCACAAAACAACACAAAAACAAACCAACATCGTTAACACAAACAATGGAGCAGGAAGGCTATCTGCTTTCCCTCCTACATTCTTAAGCCATTTTTTTTTTCTTGAGGTGCCATTTTTTTCACTCAGCCCTAAGAAATAACAATATTTTTTTTTATAGAATAATGTAACAATAGAAAAAGTTAAATATAAAACCAATAAGTAGAACAATAAATAGAACATATATATTATAGCAATTGCTGTGATTGGTGTAAACCCATAACTGTTGATGCATACCTCAACATGGACCATAATGTCTTTTTTTTTTTTTTAAACTCTTAATAAACCCAAAACCCTTAATAAGAAAACCCACAGGAAACAGGAGATCAGCTGCACTGACCCACGTCTCCACACTTATCAATACATTTTAAGTTATCACATTATAAATATTCCATATCTTATCATTCTTGGAGATTTCACCTGTACTCTCTCATCTCAGCCAGTGTCAAATCTCCAACTTTGGATTTCTCCTGCACAAACACAGAGAGGTACAGTCGTGTGGTTTCCCAAGCCATGATAACAATATGTCACAGTAAAGCTTTCCAACGTGGACACAAAGTACCGTTTCATGTTTTGTTTTCCCTTTTGGGACGATAAGGATTTAGATTCAGAGGGACTTAAAAAAAAAGGAAAAAAAAGAGAAAAGAAAAGAAAAAACTTTGGGCGTACAATCAAGCTAACTGTTTTCCTCTCATCTTCACCTCTGCATTGAGTACTGCACTGCATTTTGGGTAATGTAGTAAAGCTAACGATTTGGACGCATCAGCTTCCCGACCTGCTGTGTGTTGAAATGTGTTCCTGATCTCAAATCCATAACACTATCTCACTCAGTCACACACACTCACACACACACACACACATACGTAAATAGCATGTTGTCGTCTTAATCTATAGCGCTGATGTGTAATAGCTGTACATTAGGAGTAATAGCATAGCTGTCCGAGCATGGACACTGTTTTGCTGGCGCCTGTATAATGACCTGCAGCTGTGAGCCTGTAGTGTAGCACCGGGTTTTAGTAGTAGCAGTAGAAGTAGGAGTAGTTGTAGTACCTGTAGTAGTTGTAGTAGTAGTTGAAGTAGCAGCAACTATATAATGAATTGCACTGAGCAAAACCTGAGTCAAATCCTGCTCGAGTCTTTCTACACTATGAGGTGGATGAGATTCTGCTCATTGTTGAGTTACAACGGTTTTTCTCAGAGCCTCAATCGATCCCAGAATTATTAAATGTGAGGACAGAAATTAGACGTGTTATGAGCGTCTAAGTCTGCGTATCGGTCTGTTTGCAAAAGCCTGAGATACAACCAGTTACGGCAGTTTGGGTCTTAATTTGCTATATCACCACTGTAAAGAGAAGAAGTCACAAACATTGTCTTTAAAATGCTTCTGATTACTAACACCATGTTTGGTTTTTAGATACAGGTTTGACAGGAGCCTCACATGTCAAAACACAGCAGGTCGCCGTCGATGCTCCCTTCATTAAAGGGACATTACACTGTAACTGATGTCGGGGATCAGAGGAGTCACAGTGCAGGATCAGAGGAGACATTTATCGAGACGTTTGTGCCGGTCACGACACGTCTCTCCAGAACGGGATTCACAAAAATGTGAAAAATACAAACAAAAGAGAGAGAGAGGAGAGGTGAAAGGGAGAGGAAGAAGAGTGGGGGGGGGTGAAAGGTCAAATCCTTCCAGTCAGACTGGATCCGAACTGTGGGCCCTTTAGTCCCACATTGACCACCCCAGAGACCAGCAGCGACGGCGGCCGGGTCATTCCCGCCCACTGGCCGAGTAGGAGAACTGTGGGAAATGCGGTCGTCTCTCGTTGTCCAAACAGTCCATCCCATCCTCATCGACTACGAAGAAAAGAGAGAAGATTTGAATGTTTTAAGACACGGTTTTCAGCTGTAATAGGAATCAAATCCGTAAAGTTACAGTTTCTACAGGTTTTAGTTTTAGTTCAGAGGCCACATGCAGCCCAATTTCAGATGAACCAGTAAAATAATCGCATAAGAGCCGAAATAATAAGTTTTTAGCGCAAAAGATAAAATAACATTGTGAAAATGTTTACGTTTATAAATTATCCTTTCGCATAAAATGTGAATAACCTGAAAAACCAAGAAAAACCTGAGATTTCTTAAGAAAAATAACTGAATTTTAACAATATTACACCTCAGTTTATCATCTACACATGTGTATTACAACCCACAGATCGCAGTGGATTCACAAATGCACAAAACATTTGGTAACAGGCATCTGGACTGAAAAATAGTTTAAATAATATATATCTTGTATAATTTTTTGCTTTGTAAATTCATCCTGTGGGCCAGATTGGACTCTGGTGGGCCGGTTTTGGCCCATGATGCACCTGTTTTAGACCTTTTCTGTATCATTTTTATCAAAATTTGAGCCTAATATTTGGATTTCATATTCAAGTGGTGCAGGTCTTTCAGCCCGTGTTCTGGTAGATTTTACATAAGAATATGATTATTAAGGTGAATTAGACTAATCTACATTTTGTCAACAGGTAAATCCAAGTAAAAAGACAGTATTAGGTTCAGATGAAAAGATTTATAACATCAGAAATAGGTCTTTTGTGAAGAAGAGCTTATTTTGTCAAACAGAAATGAAAAGATGAATCAATAAAATTTGGTAAATTATTTGACACAATGAACAAAAAAAAGCAATTATCTTAGAATTTAAGAAACTATAATAATTTCTGAGGCCTAATATTTAAAGACTTGATTTTTGAGTCTGATTTAAGGATAAAACTGAAAAATGCCTCTAAAGATTTTGAATATGTTATAAGTACTGTGCAACTCTCAGTAGAATCAATTATAGCGAAACCAAACAGGCTATTTACAAATACGCCAACTACTTTATAAGACAGTGGAACGCTTTACGGCACATTATTGCACTGTTGATTTGCACATAAGTGATTCAATTAGCGAGTGTGTCTTTTATGTGCCAATCTCCTGTTAACTAGCTGATGTGCGACCTACAAAACAAGCAGAACCTCGCGTTAAAGTGGAGAAACGCGTCGGTTCCCCTCATGCATAATTCAGTGCCGAACTCGTATCTTTATCTCTAAAGCCTGTGAAGAGCGGCACGTGGCCCGAGGGCTATTACACAAACACGCAAATAAACATACAACAGCACTTTCCAATATGTTCGGTCCCACATTGAACTCCAACACAACAAGTGAAAGTATTCTTAAAATGTTAGACCTGTAATTATTACTATTATCACTGTGTGTACGCGCATTTCTAATGAGATCATTAACCAGTGATTCGTTTACTAACTTTTCTGTCCTAAATGTCATCACAACAGTCCAAATAGAAACTGCATTTATATTGATAATAAAAGATCCTGAAATGATTTGATTTAGATTTTATTATCTATATATGTCACCCATCCTCCGACTGAGGACTTCAAAGCCTCAAGTGAGTTAATAGAATAGAATAGAATAAAATAGATCAAGCTTTACCTGTTAAACCTCTGCACCTCAGTAGAAAATATGACTGAACACATGTACGTATATTATTCCAAAACCTGGTTGACTGATCAAGCAGTAACTCATTGACACATTACATGTTCAACAGTCTCCGTCATGTATGCAGAGTAACTTCTATGTATGTATTAGACATATTTGAGTAGGTATTTATAAGCACTTTAACATTATGTGTAACAAAATTTGGGGAGATAAAATATTAAGGCGAAAAATGTCAAATTTCTGCTCGGTAACACGTGGATATGAAACGGACATCGTTTTTTTTAAGCTTTACACAAACATTCAAAACATACAGTTCTCGATAGAAACTGATATCAAGTAGGACAAAACCTTTTAGATATTATGTTCAACTATGCTGAAAATACATTTTGGAGTAAAATATTGAAAAGTATGTTTTGTATGATAACACGTGGACAGTTTGCCAAAGGAACACATGGACGACTCTTTACCACTGCGTCTGAAAGTTTCGCTCAAATATCTGAATTATAAAGAACTTGAAAATGAAAAATTAGTATTTTTGCGGTAAAACGTGGACAGGGTCTTTTAAGCAAATCACAAATGTCAAACTCATAAATATCAATAATATTCACAAAATAATGAAAATCTAATATTTGGAACTTAATCATCTATATAATCAACAGATTAAATACATTTTCAAATTTTTTAGATTCAACTTTTAGCATCAAATTTAAACTATGGCTATGGTGTAAAACGTAGAATCGGTTGTAACTTTTTTTTTTCTAAAGTGGTATTTGAAAAAAGGCTAACAGTTCCATAAAACAGTGATCTTTAGCTAAAAAAAAAGAGCTCACTTGATAAATGATGTGTGTAAATGTATTTTTTCATGTTGATGTTCACTTTCGCTGGATCGGACCCTCTGGTGTTCAGACCATTGGATGTCAAAGTTTTTCAGCTCGAACCCTCAAAATAATCTGCCTGACGTCTCTGTGGGACCAAAGTTTACAAAAACACATCTACCTGTCCACATTTGAACGGACTCTTCCGCTGCCAAAACAGCGTCAGAAAGTCTCTAGTTTTATATTTTTGACACGTCTTTTGTTGTTTTTGTCGTTATCTGGCTTACGTCATTTTCATCTTGTAACATCTTTTTCATCTTGTCCATCATTTTTGTGTTGTTACATTTCACATACATTTATGTACTATTTCATTTTAGACAGGAATTTCACATATCCCATTATTATACACATTATTACCTATTTTGGGTCCTGGGTTTGGGATCGGCAGGTTCAGACCACGTCTCAGATGAAGTGTTTTCTAGTAACGTTACCCTACACTATCACCAGGGTTACATGTGTTTACAAATTCTGAAGTGAGAAAACCTCTAATACAGTCTAATGACATGCTAATAAATCATTTACATAATAACCTATACCTTGCATCTGTTGCAGTTTGCATAATCAGGCTCTGTTTTCTAGATGAATAGCTAGATAATAGATAGTTAAGTACCAGTTACTGGCAGCTAGTTAATTTGGGACTGGAATTAATTTGAATGTTTTGTTCATAATAAATCTGGAGTAGCCACACCGAAATCGAACCTCATATCAGAAAAATAAAGTCGAATTTAGATTAAAATTTACTTGTAATAGTCTTCAATGTTTTGTCTCATGTAAGTAAAGATCTTGAATTACATAGAATGGATAGTATTATAGCTGTTGGTATCCAAAAAAGCACTCAAAAGGCCTAATTTAAATGGAAAAATCTGAATGAAATTAACTTTTAAAGACCTTAAAGATCTTTGTAGCAACTTCCAAATAATTTTTTCTCAATATTTAACCTTTCCTGAGTAATTTATCGCTATTTATTATAATACTATCCTCTGTATTTTGCATTATAAAGCGAACATTAGGTATTGTCCTATATTTACTGACAATGCAGATATTCATAAAAGCTCACTCTCTCCTTGAAATATTTTCCAGGATGTTTCCAGGACATTTTGAGCCACTATAGAGACAAGTTATCATGTCATACACTAATCCATTCCAGTCCTCCTCATTCTTTGAAAGTGCTCTTTTCTGCAGTTTTAACTTACATTTACATTTATTAACTCTGTGTTACTTATTCTATAAAGCCCTCTGAGACAACCTTGTTGTGATATGGGGCTCTACAAATAAAACTGAATTGAATTGAATTTACCCTGATTGTTTTTATGTTTATTACTCAGACATTTGATGTTCAGTCTATGGCTACAATTAACCAATGAAAAATAATTATGACAAATGAATCATAGAATAATGCAGACACACCCACAGATTACAGCGTAGCACTTCAATTAACATGACAAACTGGAGTTACAATGTTCAACTGGGGAATTCCCAACTCAGCTTTCTCTTCTCTCTTACTTTCTCTCCTGCACTTCCTTAAAAATATTTGTATATTTTCCTTTTTTCATCTCAGTTTTGGTACACAAGGTCACAAGGCAGGGGGAGGATAAATAATTTTCCAGGATAACTTAACCATTTCCAGGACATTTGATGTTTTTTTTCATCATTTTTCATCGGTTTTCCATGACTGGAAAATTGGTCAATCATTTTCCAGGTTTTCCAGGACACATGGGAACACTGTTATTACATCAAAACAAAGGAAATGGAGAAAAAGGGACTTTTTCAGTGAATTATATCGTCTCCAACCACTGTCATTTGTCAAACTACATGGGTTTTATTGTCAGTGTTGCAGAAGACGACAGTGTTTCCACATTCACTGCAGAGCCTTTCACTACGAATTTCTCCAAAAGCTGAGAAACTGCATTTTTATCTGAATTATTTCACTGTATTGATAGGATAAGTGGTTCAAAAGTTATTGAACATTTTAGATCAGTAGTTGTTTTATTTTCTGGTGACTGTTGAGTACGTGAAGGGTTAAAGAACTGCATTACAGTGTGTATTTACATAAATGTCATGTCATATTGTCACCCAGTGCAACAGTATGATTCATAACTTCTACACTTTGGGACAGCAGCGGAGCTCCGCGGCGCAGAGGAAACGGATATTCCTAAACATAAACACCCAGTCTGAGCGTGGTACAGATGTTTGTGTGTGAAACAGCAGACACTCACATTTCTCGGGGGGAGTTATTGTGATGGTCTGGGCTGTGAACTCCTCGTCAAAGTATCTGGTGTCTGTCTCTGACGTCACCTGAGGCTTGAAGGGAGGGACCAGCTGTGACAGTAAGACAAGGAGGATGCAAAACAGTAAGTTTAGAGCGTTTCATTGTTCACTGAATATAAAACAGGCGAATGCCGTCCAAAGTTAGACAAAACGGAAACAAAGGTGAGGGGAGTGGAGGAGGCAGGGTGTAAATAAAAAAGGAGTGATGGTTCTAATCCAGAGTGAATGGTGATGGGAAGGCGCTCAGCAGCTGTGGAGCGTGTGGAAAGCGTTGTCACACAGGACCTGAGTGGAACCTGTCACTCCAACAGACACATACGCAGATGTCAAGGATCCATGTGACACGTGGATAGAATTCACTGCAATATGTGTTTTCCAATGCATATATTTCCTGTGTTCATTTGTGGCATGTGTGAATTCTTACATATGTTACATGTAAAAAAAACCAAGATAAAATATATATATATATATTTAACTTTGAATTAGGGCTGGGAAAAAATCAATTTAATCCAAAAATCGAATTTGTAGATCACAATGAGTTTTATTTTTAGAAAATCGATTTTCTTATCACACAAAACTATAGGTATTTTGAATTCGCCAATGACGCGTCCTTCTGGGTTCCTGTAGTTCTGTGAGCTGGAACCCTCCCTCCCCTTCCCCCACGTGAATCAGAGTCACACCAAACAGCAGCAGCTTATCCCCAAGAACGGTTCTAGCACTTCAGTCGTTTGGAACTGGTTTGGATTCGCGGCATCAGATACAGAGCAGGTAAATCCTCGCTGTAAAATATGTCAGGGTGCATGGTGTCACTTTGATGAAACCAATGACTGCCTTTACTTTTTTTTTTTTTTTTTAAAGGTCTGTCTCAATGCACTTAAACTGAAAACAACAAAGTTAATGTTTTTTCAATATATTTGCAGTCTGTACTTGTGTTATTTTAAACAGGAGATTGAAAATCGAATCGAAAATCGAGTTTTTCATTAAAATGTCTGATATTTTTTTCAGGCCGTATCGCCCAGCCCTAGTTTGAATTTTGAATTCTGAATTTTTTGGCCTTCATGTTTTTGTGTTGTTTTGACTGATGCATCTCCTCTGAATTTCACATGGTTTTGGTGACGCCAACATCTCTAAGATTTTCAAGAGAAGGATTTTTATCTTCTATTTCAAATAGAAAATAAATTCCTACGTTGTAAATGTAAATATTTTTGTTGTGCATTTTACTTGTCAGCTGGTGACCCAACACACAGTCCCATAACCCAGTTTAAGGGCAGAGCAGTGTAATATGTTCACAGACGGGAACTAAACAAGTACTAATACACTACTGTACTTCTGTAGAGTATTCAGGTACCTGTACTCTACTGAAATATTTACTTTTATGACAAATTTCATTTATCTCCTACATTTAAACTCCTTACATTATCAAAACAGACTTTGTTACTTAAATTTGGGATGCAGAATTATGGCATCATGCTTTGTTCACTATTACAGACACAAAACTGATTTAAACACATTGTAACACTGACACGTAAAAAGATATATGTGCATTATTTTCTCAATATCATTTTTTTAAATTCTATTTGTAGTTAAATTGGTTTTATAGTCTTCACATTATAGTAATATGATATGAAGTTCAGTTAACTTTGCACAGAGGCAGTAGAAATGCCCTGCAGAGTAAGCTTTCAGTACTTCTATACTTCTATACTCTATATCTTTCAGAATCTATATTTTTTCTTTTTTACGCACATTTTTACTCAATTCAACTTCACAAAATAATGTCAATTTTGAATTTGCACTTTTATCAGTCTTTTCTTATCTAATTCTACTGTGAATACCTGTGTAACCAGTGTTGGCCAGAATGGAAGCAAATGAAGTAAAGTCAAACTGCCAAAGATGTTGAAAAAAAATCATAAAATGTACAAATGATATGAAAATAACTATAAATAACAACATAACACTCATTTACTCAGATGAGTGTCATTTATTGTTGATGTATCTTTTATGTAAAATCTTTAGTATTTCAAGTATTATTGAAATCTAGTTTTAACATTTTCATCTCACACAAATATGACAACTGAAATATTAAGGATATTTTTGCACCTTAGATTTCCACCTAATAAGGGTCAGTCTGTTGTGCTTCTCTGTAGTTTTTCTAGCTTGAACACTGTTGGTGTGTAATGGTATGTTTCATTTAGTGTTTATGATGATATATATCCACTACATTTATGTGCAATATTTCTTGAGGCTTTTTCTTTAGGATAAAATGCATAATATGAATATACATCGCACACCATTACATAATGTGACTTAAACCAGGAAGTTACTTCATTGCGTGAAATGCTCTGAGGATCATACGGTGTTTACATTGAGGGCTTTTATCACAGATCAGTGTTTTGTTTTTTATGCTCATTGTCTGCTATTTTTTTGATTGAGATGTGTCCAGTGGCAGAAAATACATACTGTTGTTTAGTTTAACTACATGTGCTTCACTACTTCAACAATGTTTATAGCATATTAAACTGTTTTATTAGACAATAAACAGTTTAAAAATGTACAAATATGACTATGTACCTTTTTATCGTAGACATCCTGCCAGTCAATTCCAATGAAGAAACTGTGTCTCATTATTTCTTTAGCATCATCTGGTCCTCCGCCGAGCCTGAAGGAGGAACACATTCAGATTTTAAAGTGTATTTTCATATAACAGATGACTCCAGATACATTCCCTGTGTGTCTTTATTGAAACCTACCGTTTGTTGGGGTCTTTTATGAGCAGGCCGGACAGCAGAGACTTGGCGTCGGCTGACAAAGTGCGGGGAAACTTGATGTCTTCCATGAGGATGAGCTCAAACAGCTTCTCGTGGTCTTGGTTATAAAAGGGCAATCGGCCGCACATCATTTCATATGTCACCACGCCCAAACCCCACCAGTCCACCGCCCGGCCATAGTCATTATCCTCCAGGACCTGAGGGGGACAGATACACCGATTTATTTTATTGCACATATGTTTTTATTCTGCATTTGTTTTGCTGGGTTATGCATACGGCCTGAGGTACTTATTTAAGAGACAGATGAGACTAATGAAAGACAGCAGCAGAGAGCCGAGGCAGGTAAGCCTTTGTGTATGTTTTCTAAGGAGAACAGTAGTGTCTGCAGAGATAATGAGGGCTGAGAGCGAGATTGTTCTCCCTGTCCACAGCGCACAAACACAAACAGTCAAACAGAGGCAAACATCATGGGATGGCAGGTCTACAGAGGCCCCTGTTACAGTAAGGGAGTCAGTGTGCTGGCGTGGCCCACCAGATGCCCCCTCTGGTCCCTGCCAGCTCTCTCTGGCACACTGATCCCCCTCCTGGCAGGGACAGACAGGACCAACGTCCCTGGATGGAAAAGGCAGGAACAGCCTGCAGCACGGGTCAGGGCCAGTCAACCTCCAAACTGGCTCCACATGTACAGGACTGAGCCGCTGTGTTGTGAGCGCGGCGGAGACGGTCTATGAAAGAAGTCACTCCTGAATCAAAGTCTCATGTCTGGGCTAGCGTCTTGTTCCAGTTCGCTGTCTGTTCCCCTTAAGCTGTCCTCCCCAGTCCTGTTGTCATCCTGACTTCTCCGTCCTCTAATCACATCTTTCCTGCTCTTTCATCCTCTCAGGTGCACTCACGCTTCCCTCGGCAAAAAAGACGAGGAACGATCCAGAAGCAGGAAAAGAAATGTTTCAGGTGTTGATGAGGACCTCAGTAACATAATAAGCTTATTAACATGTTACACAGTAATGAGTGCGTGTGTGTGTGTGTGTGTGTGTGTGTGTGTGTGTGTGTGTGTGTGTGTGTGTGAGTGAGAGACAGACAAGCAAAACTGGAGAGCAGCCAGCACAGCATATGCTGCACATCTCGCCAATAATAATAACATCACTGTTAATAATGGACCAGGCAGGGTGGACAAGACCGCACACTAACACACATTAATACACAATACACAAACATACTCAAACACATTTTTGACCAAGCACATAGAAAATTATCAGACAAATAATGCCGAAAGCGTCACATATAAAGCAGGTTAAAAATAAGTATATGTACTGATAGAACTAGTATGTGTCATTAGAAACAGCAGGATGGCTGGCAGATGCACACACCCAAGTTGTCATGAACGCTTAAATAGATCAGGATGAAAGCACAGAAGAGAATAAATAAAAATATCTTTATCCATATTTGCAGACTGATTGACAGTGAGACTCCCAAAAGTGGAAGACATGAAAGCAAATTAATTAAAAGATTGAGCTCCTATTTTCTGAACAGACTGATATATGGAATGAATTAACATGCAAGTTTAACAATTAAAAAATGTATGTTATTTAAAAGCTTCTGAATCCGCTTTACAAATTAAAGGATTTAAACAGTGTGTGGGCACTGGACATTTAGAATTAAAACTGAGTTGTGCTTAATGTCCAGTATGATACGATTTCACAGAAAAATGATATAATCCGATATCAGATCATACAGCAAACCTCCCACATGACAGATATTGCGCTACTTTCATGCTGGAAAATGAAATATGTGATTCATCAACAATTAAACAATAAGTGCTTCATCACACTCTTGAGTAAACACAGGCCAGTTAACAGTAGACAGATGATAAGCGACTGGTTAGTTTCTTCTGTATGAAAATATGAATGTTCATTGAAAACAGGTGAGAAAATAAACCCAACAGTTGTGTGTTAGTTTCCACAGCAGCTCAAAGCCACAGAAAACTGTTCTTTTTCCGACTGAACTCACTCTTAACACTAAACTGCTAATGATAAAGGCGGCTGCTTCAGTATTTGCATGTATTTATGATATTTTATGTGTGAGTGTGAGTCTGTGTGTGCATTAAGCTGGTCACCCTGTTGGCAGCTGCAGAGACAAGCTGGGGGAACGAAGTGTGCCGCCAGCTCCAGATATTCTATTGATTGGTACGGCTGGAGGGATAACACTGGCTTAGACTGCTGGGAGACTGTCAGCGACACACACACACACAGCAGATGGAATATTTATCTGTCCTCATCAAATTCATAAAGTTTTGAGAGTGAGGCAAACTAGGAGATGTTTGGTGTTGTTTCAGTCCCTGCAGCTAGAGGAGGGACACACACACACACACACACACACACACACACACACACACACACACACACACACACACACACACACACAC
>JAPTYQ010000008.1:17582514-17601145 GCA_029814465.1 Ostorhinchus cyanosoma
AGAGGAGAGGAGAGGAGAGGAGAGGAGAGGAGAGGAGAGGAGAGGAGAGGAGAGGAGAGGAGAGGAGATAACGTTTCAGTTATTACACACAATCTATTACAGGAAAATACAAAGACGTAAAGAAGACAAGAAGCCGATCAGAAATGAAAAACGATGTACGCATATGAATTTCTGTTCATATCCAGCTGTTTGCAGAGCATATCAATAATGTGAAAAATAACTGCGATTACCTTAGATAATTGCGATCAATCCATTTAACATAGGAGTTTCAAGTTGTCGAGTAATTTGTACTTTTTTTTAACTTAATTAGAAATAACAAAATGTGATTTCCGCCGGAAGGTATCCAAGGGGGAGCTTCCTCTCTAAATTTTTATTCCCTCATCTTCAGTCAAACAATGTTAAGCCCGTGCCATATGCCAGGGTTACATGTTTGCAAACCACATAAAACATTCTGAAATAAGGTGAACCCCAGATGATATTCAAATATACTGAAATCCTTAGTACTCCAGAAAAGCACGTTGGGATTTGCAGCATTCACTTTCATATAAATGTACCTGATGTAGGCAGTGAAGATCATAATAATGAAACCTGTTTGACTCCCAAACGATCACCTCTGTCTCTCATGTTCTGTTTGGAGTTAGATGCCCATATGTTTCCTTCAGGGATCCGGAGGAACATGCGTCTGAACTTAAACAGAGTAGTGGGTTTTTTTTAAAGATCTGAATCCCTCTTTTACAGCAAAGACTTCTGAATGTACCCTACACACTCCAAAACAAGGGCAAACTCAAGTTATACTCCATCTTCAACAATGAACCACTCAATTTGTGGCACCCATGATGTGTGTGCATGTGTGTGTGAGCTACATGAAAAGCATTGGGAACTCTCTCAAGGTCAGGCAACAGATAAATGCTCCCTCTCTTGGTTAGAGTGTTTTTTGTATAATGAGTTTTTTTGCTAATGAGAGATAATGGGCCTGCCTACAGTCGGGCACCATGCCAATGTGTGCCACCCTCTCTGCTCACGGCTGGGGCTGTGGTAACTGGAACCCTGCCAGGACTCGTACAGTACAACTCATACAGTAACACACAGAGGCACAAACATCCAGTTGTGATACAAACAAAACAACACTTAACCATTTCGATTTTGTCTTATGCAAAATGTATGCACTCACACATCTGGGGTTTACTGCTAATCACCAATGAACTAGCTTTCACTTGACTTGAGCAACCTTTATAAGAAAACAAATAAACAGCCATGAAAGCAGATTTGTTTACGCTGAAATTCTTATTTGATTATCTAGTGGAAAACTATTAGAAAGCAACATATAAGAAAGACAAAGTTGGACAGACAGCTGCAACATACATAGACACGCACACAAACTCAAAGGATGCTCAGAAGCATCTGTGGTCTTCTGGGCAAAGCTGTTCATTTTCAGGAGATAAACACCTCAGCTCCTCAGAAAGGAACTGAGCAGCTGGAGAATTTATGCCGGCGCTACTTGAAAGGTCTCCTTTCCACTCTGTCTCTCTCACCCTCTCTTCCCCCCCACACATACGCAGACACACACCCAAATAGAAAAGCATAAATACCTCCACAGTACATACAGCCAACCTTTCTGCCATGCCCTTGATAATACTTTTACCAACATGATATATTTTTAACCCACTTTCAGAGGAAAGGACGATGCTGCATTTAAAAGTCAGTTTATGGCTGTTGCAAGGGTGTCTTTCTTTTGGTCTTTCTTTTTTTTTGCCTGAACAGATGCTTTACTTTCTTAGTTTCCCATTTTAGTTCAGATGAAAATGAGTGAAGTTTAACAACCCCAGGGATGTAAAAATGTCAAACTGTGTAGTCAATTACCTGTTTTATATGGTATTTTTTTAGATGCATATTCAGAGGAGGCTATGTATATAATACCAAACTTTCACACATCTGGTTTTAAAAAGTGCATAATACTAGAGCCTTAAATCCTCTTTTCTCACATACAACAATTGGCAGATGCTGTAAGATGTAAGTATTTCAGAAGCCTAAACTCACCTTTCATCAGGAGTGTCCACGTGGAAGGTCCTCTCGATGACAGTTGTCCACTGTAGGCAGCGTATGATGAAGGTGTTTGGTTTTGGCCTCTCTGTTTTCATCAGTTGACATTCTGTCAGCCAGAACAGTTGGGTATTTCAATATAATTGTAAACAGATTTAACTCGTGAATAAAACTCAATGACTTATTGAAAACAGGTTGGAAGAATCAAGAGCTAACGTTTTTTTTTTTACTGCATTTAATTAATAACTTAAGGATACATCTAATGCATCTGGAAACAATTGGTGGGGGACTATACTCCAGTGTAGCATCTCCATTTTTAGCTTATACACTTCATATTTGTTCAAAATTCATCTTTTCATGTCTCTTGTTAGTATTTTACTAAACACATTTAATCTTGAATTACATGGGCTGTCACCAAATTCTATAAACGACTCCTTTGTTTGAAAGACTACATACAGAATACATCAGAAAAACTACGTAAAAATAGCATTCATTGTGATATATATATATGTAAAGTATATTTACATAGCTTATAAGGCAGTGTAATAAATATTAAGAATAGATGCAGCTTTTATTTGTTATTTTCATATCAGAATAATCAATTACAAAGGTATAAATAAACTTGCTCCCATGAGCAAAAACTATATTATGTGTTACGGCACATTTGCATCTGGTAAACATCCGAAGAGAGGCATTTTTGTGACAAAGGGCAATACTGTAGGCCATTATCACACAAATGCATAATACAGCACACAAGCGCAGAAATGTATGCACACAAAGCCAGATGGGGCTGTGAGCTCGCGGTGGGAAGGAATGCATCTTCATTGTCCCTCAGCAGTCTCAGTGCTTATTGGGGACAAGAGCTGATGTAAAAGAACATCATGATCCATCTTTGTCTTCTCACCTCAGCCCACTTTGTTCCACTGTTCCTCTTTATTCTCCATAGATCATCCTCCATTTCCTCTTTTCTACAGCTTTCCTCTTTTGTCTCCTATCATTCTCCTCTCTCCTTCTCTCCTGTTGTCAACTCATCTCCTCTTCTTTCCTCTCGCTCTGTCCAGCCTCCTGTCCTCTACTATCCCTTTCCTCCAATTATTTTCTTTTTAAGTGTGGCACAGCACAGCATGTCATGGCACAGCCTAAATATAGACAGGAAGGTTAATGACAACACCATTCAGGGCGTGCTCACAGCTGAGTTTCAATGTAAATTTGAGCACACACAACCGCATACGAGCACACACACATACACACATAAAGTCACTACCTGACTCGTGAATAAGGCCTGCTGTGCTGCCAGAAAACAAGGTCATGCTATGGTTGATGCCAAAAGACACTCACGCCCATGCATGGACAAACACAGAAACACACACACACACACACACACAGAAGTGATACTGAAGTTTGAATGTGAACTGAAATTGGGTTGTTTGCCACAGCAGGCCATTGTGAAATCTGTGTAGCAGTTTAGTGGGTGTATGTGAGTGCATGCATGAGTGTGTGCGTGTGTGTGAGCGACAGGCTTGTATGTATGAGTCCCTCTGCAGGGAACAGGCCTGTACCCTCTCTGTTCCATCTGACCACTTCTGTTGTTCACACACTCATAAACACACACACGACTACGTACAAATAAACAAACACACGTACAAGTACACACACACACACACGCCACCTGGCCTCCCAGCTTTGGGCAACAGATGTGGCATTGCCAGCGCTGTGCCAAGCAGCCGGGGCCGGATGTATGGCCTGGCTTGTCCTCCTCGCAAACTCTTTTCCTCTCCCCTTTTTTCTCATTCTCCAAACCTGTCTTCGTCTCCTCCTCTCTGTCTGTTCAGCGCTGACGAACCACCTCTCCTCCCTCGTTCTCCCTCCCGTATCTTCTCCACAACAGCTTCAACCTCCAGCCCTTCATCGCTCCATCTCTCATCCATTCCTCTGTGAACCTAATCATCCTTCCATCTCTGTCCTCTCTCCTCTTCCTCTCTCCTCCCCACATCTCCAATTTTCTGTTCTTCTGCCCCCTTCGATCGACTCCCATCACTCATTCGCCGTAGTTGTCCTCCCTTCCTGACTCCTATCTTTCCGTCTTCTCCTACAAACTTCAATGCGCCATTTTTTATCGTTTCCTCTGAAGTATCAGCCTGTTTTCTACCATTCGTCATAATTTTTCCTTCTGTTTCACCCTCATCTCACACCTATTATTCTGTATACTATCCACCTCTCACATCATCCCCGCCCTCAACAATCCTCCCTTCTCTGTACTGTCGGATATTTCACATAATACTTTCAAAGCTGTTCTACAGTGGTGTAGTTGATTGATTATATTTTTAATGGTTCAATAAAGCAGACAACATGCAAATAACTAAATCGGCATTATCCTCACATTGGAGTATTAAATGTTGACACTGTATGTTCATGCAAACCCTGGATACATGGCAGAATTTGTCACATTTCGCTTAAATGTAAATATAAATTACACATATTTAATTTTTCCTCCACAAGAACTTCCAACTAAATATGCTTTTTTCAAGTACTTGTGATGACAGCATTTATAAAACAGTTTGTCTTTAGGGTTAGACACTGAAAATACTGGGTTACGTTAAGGGAAATGCCTTTGTACCATACTATACTATGCTATACTGTACTATACTATACTATACACACACACATACACACACACACACACACACACACACAGTCAATTACTTAAAAAAAAAAAAATCAAGTCTTTGAACGTTGGGAGTAAACTAGAGCAACCCTGGGAAACCCCGGTTTCACAGCCACAGATGTATGAACATTCTAAATAACCAATAATAAAACTGGAATCCACAGTTGGCCATAAAATTGGAAACTTGGAAAATGGTTTTACCTCTTCCCATGAAATGTTTGTGACAATGTGATTTATTCTCGACAGATAAAGTGTAACTGGGACTCAGTATGGAATCATTGTAACTGGGTAAGAGGTGACTACTGATGTGTATGAATAGAAATAGAGAGGGCTGAGTCTGAAAACAAAATTATTCCAACTTTATGGGTAACAGTGCATATTGGATTGATATTATCACTGTTGTAATGAGTGACACACTGTAGTGAAGAAGTTTAATGTGTAAAACAAACCAAAAAAAAAACTGTAGGTGTGCTGTCAAGTTACAGTGCAGTGTACGTTTTTACTTCCCCTCTGATTTAACTGGATTAAAAAAGAGATGTGATGGTGTGGTAATGAGTGATATAAAGATTCATCTTGTTAACTCATTAGCTGGTTAATCACTCACATCAACAATACTGTGGCACACTTGTTAGGCAGGTGTGGACAGATGATATACTGGTAAATGGTTAATTAGGACCTCTGTGAATTCTGTAACACATACCAATGTTGTGAACATTCACGGCTATCATTGTGTTTTAAGACACCAGGACTTGAACTGATGCAATAACTGTTGTAACGTTTCACCATATCTGTGTATGATGAAAGCAAACGAACATTTCAGCAACATCTAGGAGGTGATTTTCGTGAGAGAGGTTTTAGCATTGGACTTTGAAACAACCTAAAATGATCCATCTGTGATAATGAGCTATTAATATGTTGAATATGATCTTTCAACTAAGAGACATGAGTGTAATCTCCTCTCCTGGCAACCATCTGCCCAGGGGTCGACTGGGTATCACTGTATTAACACAATTAGTTGTACAGGGAAGGATTTAGGGTAGCAAACATACTTAAAAAAAAAAAGAGTTAATAATGGCTATATGAGCCTGCTGGCAAAAAGAAAAAAAACTTTTCTTGGCATTTACAATAAGGTAGGTAACATACTTGCTACAGAGAAGTTATTTAGCGGATAGGGCAGGTCTGCATCCTGAGGTTTCTCTTTGTAACCGATGAAAGAGCCGTCTGTCTTCAGCAGGAAGTATCGTGGGCGCCAATTCTTTATGTATTCACCTGAAAAAAAGAAGGGATAAAAACAGTTGAGAGGAAGGAACATTTCAATAAAAAAGTTTGAGAACAGACCTTTTTTAAACACAAAAAAACCAGAGAAAAAGATGTTGTGAGTAAAACTGTGCTCATGACATCATGGATATCGTAATCATATAAGGACAGTGGTGATAAAGATTATCATGATTTTAAATACAGATTTTATTCCCTAGACAGATAATAGCCTGTCTGTTCATCATCTGTCCAAAGTATATCACACATACACAGTCATAGAAACACACACACACACACACACACACACACACACGCACACACACACACATAAAGTGTCTCTATGAGTCCCACAGCGCTTGCCAGATTCAGATCGGATTAACATGTAAAAAATGACAAAAACATGTTTACTAGCACAACACTCAAACTATCCATGCCAGAAACATCATCTGGCTGATACATAGGCAGGTGTCGAGGTGATGACCCCGCTATCAGCCACACATACACTCCCAACACAAGCATAGTCCACACACATACACACACACACACAATTCTACACACAAATAAGCTACACCAACCACTGGTGATGTGACAAGAGAACAGAGGGCAGAGGGAAATAACATGAGATGGCATAAGATGAGATGAGATGACATGAGATGGGATGAGATTACATGTAGTGTATGACCCTTCTAAGACCACAGCAACAAATAACAACATCTGCTGAGCAGCTGGTGGCAGAGTATTACCCAACTGGCTGGCACAGACTGGTACTAAGGTGGCACCACAGCTTTATCAGATTACCCGCGGCAGGATTACATGAGTGTCAAACATTTCCACACCGCAGAGGCAGATAACATTTACTGGAAACAGCGCGGACACACACACACACACACACACACACACACACACACACACACACACACACACGAATTAGGTGGACATACGTAGGTGGAATACATGGCTGAAATAATATTGAGAGATAATATTGAGAAAACACCTCTGATAAAATAAACTGACAATCTCAACACATTCTGAAGCTGTGTAAACATTTCCCTTTTTCATTTCAAACAACAGAGAGAAAAGCCACAGAAGGACATGAACATCCCCTACTTCTGGACGCCTTTTAATTAACCAGCCCATCCATGACACGCAGCTTTACAGGTGGTTGTGACGACAGCATTTATAAAAGTTTTTTCTCCTTGTGATTAGACACTAACAATACTTGGTTGTGGTTGGGGAAAGGCCTTTGTGCTATACTAAAGTCTACTGTATTGATACATAATGACATTGTTATTTATTACAGGGCTTTACATAGACAATCCTTAAAAGTCTGTAAGTCTTTTTTAGTTTAGTTTAGTTTAGTTTAGTTTAGTTTAGTTTAGTTTAGTTTAGTTTAGTTTATTTCAGACACAAACATAATATAAAACATAGGGGAAAAAAGCAAAACAAGACAAAAAAATAAAAGAATAGAATAATAGAAAATGGAATAACTGTTGCACCTGAGAGGGAGTAGGAAGAAGCCACTGCTTATCCAGTCCTACCTCCTGATTCCAGTCCTCAGACTGTTAGTGTCTAATCACATGTTATACAACATAAGATTGTGATTATCCATAAACACACCCCTAAAAACCTGTACATCAATACATATACAGTCACCTACACATATACATACACACCAAATTATACATACATCTGTACACCAACCCACACCCATGTATATACAGTATACCATACACAAACACACACCATACAATATAACAACCTGACAATCCAGGTAATGATCACATCTTTCCTTGAGCTAGTATTTGGACTATGGGGGTAAAACTAGAGCAGGGAAACCTTGCATTTAACCAACAATACAACTGTATTCAACTGCTACCCAGACAGATTCAATTAAATATTTTTACCTCCTCTCATAAAATGACTGAAATGATTGATTCTTGATAGATAAACTGTAGCTGGAACTCAGTATGTAATCATTGCACCAGGTCAAAGGTGATTACTGATGCGTATAAATAGGAATTAAAAAAAAAAGAATGTGTCTGAAAACAAAATGATTCCAACTTCATGAGCAACAGTGTATAATGGATTTATATTATTTGGTCATAATTAAACTAAAAATCAATTCTTTAGACTGAGCAATTCCAGTGAAACCTTGCTTTCACAGACACAGATGTATGATCTTTTGTAAATAAGCAATAATACAATTGTACATTGAACTGACATTATTGTTGCTGTAATGTGTAATATACTGTTATGAGGTGGTGCAGAAGGACATGAGCATCCCCTATTTCTCAAATCCTTTTAATTAACCGGCCATTCCATGACACACACGCGCTTATGTATCTTGCGAAAACAGTTTAACGGACAAAGATTTATTTACGTATGCAGGCACAGACGCATACGACACATGAAGCGCGCCACACAAAGCCCGATAGCAGCTCTGATCACCTTTTTTAGTCAAATTCTCAGGGAGAGGAGAACAGGCAGTGTGAGTGTGTGTTCTATTTGTGACATCCATTTAAAGCGGAAATGACAGCAGGCCGTGCTCGTTAACACGTCGCAGAAAAACACCTGCTCCGCTGAAGGGACCGTGCTACTGCAGGCCCTGCCGGTACCTCTGGGTGCTGCTGATGGTGGTGCTGGAGGTGTGTTTGTGTGTTAAGGTGGGGAGGGATTTGAACCACCATATAGGGACACAGAGAGACAGAGATAGATGTAGACAGACAAGAAAATGCTGCCGGGTGCCAGCGCGTCATCAGGATTACCGAATCACACCTCTCCTCTCCTCCTTTCTCCCGGCCTGGATTTTTTTTTTTTTTTTTTTCTCTGTTTCACAAATCCACCCACTCACCCTTCTTTCTCCCATTTACTGTTTACTCCTGTTCTTTCAGGAACAAAGCATATTCTTTGGATCACTTGCTACTGATAAACAGAGTGCTGTTACAGAAATGGGCAGGATGGGAGGGGTGGGACGTGGGATAATCGGAGCCTGGAGGAAATGGGTGCAAAATAGAGGAATCACAGCTCAGGTCTAGTCTAATCAGAGTTATTATTGTAGAGGAATGTTCATCAGTTTATAGGTTTTATCAGGTTGGTTTTAATTCAACTCGTCTTAGAACTGCAACATTTTTTCCTCTTTGAGCAGTGGATATGTTTTAGTTTGGTTTCACTTTAGCCTTAGTGTTAGTTTTTCATGTTTTATGAAGAAAGTCGTGCGTTACCAAGGCTGAAAAAGTATTTATAACAAAATAATCAAGATCAAATGGTAATTTTCATTCATTTATTTCTGAAGGGTCATGTAGTTTCTAAGTTACAGTACACCCTGGACAGGTTGCTAGTGCGTCCCAAGGCCAACACGCAGAAACAAAAAACTGTTCCTGCTCACATTTAGGCAATTTAGAGTGACTAGTACTAAAGTGCGTGCCTTTGGACTGTGGGAGGAAGCTGGAGTACCCGGAGAAACCTCTGAAATCCAGAACCTTCTTACTATGACGAGGGTGCTTGCTCAAGCCAAATAAAAATTCCAGACTTTTTCAAATCTGCTATTTTTTCCCCAAGACCTTGACTTTATGCACTTTTAAACTTGTGTGCCTACTTTTTTAGTTGAGATTGTACCTGTTGTGTGTAGTAGAAAAGTTCAATTTAATAAATGCACAACTGAATGAAAGCATAATTCGCAGTAAATTATGTTTCACTGACAGAAACACTTTTCAAAACATGAAAATCACAAATGTCCATGAATATCATACTATCACACAAACAAGTTTCACTAGAATCATTCCAGTAGTGACCAGTTAGTGAAATCATATCAAGTTTTTTTCCTGTTTTCCTCGTGTATTTCTTATCTTACAAGATTATGTGCCTTTGAACATACTCTAAAATTCAACTATGAGAGAAACCTTTTTCCATATTTTATTAAGACTTTCACTCAAAATTCCAGACTTTTCAAGGTCTGGAAAACAGTGTTTCAAACTTCAATTAACTTTCAAGACCTGTGCAAGTATCCTGTATGAGGTTACAGTACAGACCACCTACTACACACAACATCCAATATGATTAACAAAACTATTGTTTATTAAAAGCTATATATTCTAAAAATCTATTGTATTCCTGCACACAATGAACCATTAACAGTTGGCAAAATGAAAAAAAAGTTGATTTTACAACAAACCTGTGTCTTTTTAGTCCATTTACCTTTTTTTTAAAAAAATTTCAGTTAAGAATATTGCGTTTTCAAAGATAGTTTTCACTTAATTTTGTTTAGTAACCCTGGGTCAGATTAACTATCAATCAATTGATCACTCAATCAAATTTTATTCATATAGCACCATATCAACACAAAAGTTATCTCATGATGCAAATCCTCCAGGAGTAAGACAGTGAAACCTCAAGCAGACCCCAGCTCTCTGAGGATGGTCGTCTGCCTTGACCAGTTGGGGTTAAAGAGAAAAGGTTAAACTAGTACTACATTATAGAAGTTGCTATTCTCTCTGCTGCTATAGGGTCATATCAAACAACCAGTGTTATTCAAATCTAAGAAGTTTGATAGAAAAATCACAGATATTACAGAATAACTTATTGTTGGTTTATCCACTACAGCTGTGAACTTGAGACATAATGAACACAGACGCTGGTCATTTAGAGAAAATTTGAGCTAACTTTAAACTTTATAGGAAGGAGATGGATTGCCTAACAAATGGATGGAAATAAAGAGAAAGTTAAACTGATAAAACTATTAAAAACTGGCAGTGATGACTGGCTCGCTGGTCCAAGTCCAGTCATTTCTCTGAGTCAGTTTCTAGATGAAGTGTCCAACCAATGGAACCCTGTGGCTGGCCACTTCATCGCTCAGCTGTCCAGTACAACTGAAAACATTTAAGCAATCCTTCTGGCCGGGCCTCGACAGTGTGTATATGTGTGTGTTTGTGTGTGTACATGTCCACTGGGGGCAGGGGAGGGGGCAGCCAGGGGTGGCACAGACGGAGAGAGGAGATGGACAGTTGTCCACACATGCAATTCCAAACAAACACAGGCACGAACCTTCACAAACAGGCGCACACACACACTAACACAATTTTGTTTCGACTGTTCCAATCCTCCGAATGATCCAATGGTGTTCTGTCAAGCTATCCCGTCTTGGCCCTGCCTGTAATGAGTCCAGCGAGCTCTCCCACTCTGGACAGCTTGTCTGGGGAGCCACATGTCTCTAGTTTGGACTGCTGGAGAAAACAGAACAGCCGGTCTCCTTCCCACACCATCTCTCTCGGACTCCTCACTTCAGTTTCATTTAGTTTTCTGCACAACTTTACTTTTCCCTTAAGGCCAATTAGTAAATACTACACTATACAGTGCTTAAGACAACAGGAGTCTCTTGTTTCTTGTTAGAACTACAGGATATGAGTAAAACAGGAGAAAGTGGGTGATTTGAAAGATCTGAGGAACACAGAGGATGTTTGGAAAGATACCATAGAATATTTTCAAGGGCTATGTCCAAAATAAAGGCAAAATAAAGTGCCCCCTCCATCTGATTCAAGTCACACTTATGCTGTTTTGTATGGAATGCTTGAAACTAAACTGTCACTTTTCATTCAAGTCTCAGACGAATATAAGATTCACCTCAGTAGATGCATACAAATTGACTTTATTTCTCCGATCTGAATCTGTTTCAAAATCAACTTTTAGACTTACAGTAACGTGGAACCTGGTGTTGAATAATTTCTCCAAGTGTCTGTCTCACAAAATCTATTGTTTTCAGCTTTTCGGTGTAATAAGCCTTAAAATGAAATAATAAAGACTAAACTAGACTTTTTAAAGTCATTTTGGAATGTCTTGGAGAAGTAAGTCCTTTTGGCACATCCGCCAGTTGCAGCTTGTGGATTTAGCAGTAAGAGGCAAAAATGAATCAGCTGTGACTGTGTTTGTTCCAAGCTTTCTGATTGGACAATTACAACAATGTACTGACTAACTGTCACTCAATTAGCTGACTGATTAACTATTCATTTCAGGACAGAGGGGGAAAAGGGAGTCAGAGAAATGCAGAGAGAAAAAACAGACGACAGGTACAAATTGCAAGCCTGAACTTGAGCCAGCGAACCAAAAGTGAGTCACACAAACTTTCCAGCCTCTTTTTTATCTCTCTTGTTGATTTCACTCCTTCGGAACACCAACACACCTCTCATCTCCTGTTTGCCGGATGCCATATTTTCGCAGAAAACGAGATAGACGAAAAGTAGGAAAAACCTTCATGACAAATAAATAACTCCATAACTATGTGAGCTCACCAGCCATTTGTTAATCAACCCAAACAGGGATTTAATTTAATGCTTTGGCCGAGGCTGGAGCTGATATGCAGATGGCGCAGAGACGGGGCTGTGTGACTGGCACTCTGGGAGCTGGAGGGGAGGCGGGTGGGGGGTGTATAGAGGTAGGGGCTGGTGGTGGGAATGCTTTGCCACGTTCCAGCACACAGCAGCTCACCAACATGGAGAGGAATGTCTGTCATCTGGCCACACAGCATAAGACACATGTACCCAGATAGACTTGTACCATGTCCATGCATTTGAGTATAGTTAAAGAGAAGACGTGGTGTGTAGAGTGTAAATTATACAGTACATGTATGAATCAAGAGACAGAGCAGACAGCTAGCTGGCATCTTGACTGACCAGATTAATAGATCATAAAATAACAGGACTTCTTATCTGCCCAGTCAAACACTGACAATCTCACTTACTGACAAAAATACTGACTGAGGCACTGAAGCCATAAAATTAGGTAACTAATCACACTATCATTTTCCAACAGTGTTAAATGATATGAATAGCGCTAGAGTGGGGCAACTTTAAGACAAAGATTAAAAAATTAACTCCTATCAACAGAGGGTTTCAGTGCTTTACCTAAAAGTTGTAGACAGAATGCAGCCATCGGAAAACCATATCCCACCCTAAAAATCATTCCTAATAGATTTAGTGGGGTTTGTGTTGGGATACCTATACTTGCATTCCATTTGGAATGGTCTAAACTGGGTTTGTACATCTGAATTGCTTGCTACATAAAGTTGGCTCAGTCGAGCTGCTATCTGATTGAAATCTCACCAAATTTTTACCTTAGTATAGAGACAAATATTGACAGTAATGTTTAACAATTAGGTACTTATTTAGCAATCTAGAAATAATTTTGTGAGTTCAACATCAAACTTCATTCCTCTTCTCAGAGCAGAGTTGTCTCCAGCTGTGTAAACCAATACCAGTGCTTACTCTCGTCTTCTATTTCCTTTTTTTTTTTTTTTTTAACTTTGCCACAGAATTTTTTTTTTACCGAGAGCAGGTGGTGGTGCTGATAATGGTTGTTTAGCAAGAACTTCAGCCATCGTGTTTCCTGTTTACTACTTGATATTCCTCACAGAGACTTGCAGTCCCTCAAAATGACTGAAAAGACGTTAGAATATACCCTTAAAAAATTACTCATTATGTGTTCCGCAGTATAAAGTGGTATTAAAGACAGGCCAGCATAACTCATTGCCACACTCATGTCTACAGAAATATACTACTTGGTATACTTGACATGATGTCAAAACTGACAATTCTTCATGTTAGTTAGATTATTCAAATTTTTTTCAACCAAAAAAAATTACAAAATGCCCCTTTAACACCTTATGTCAACATGTATTTCACAGTTCAGTAGCAACGGCAGCCATCAAAGTGATGGATGGTTTGATCTCAACTCTTTGTTTGCCTTCGTCATTCGATCTTCTTAAAGAGGAAGGTCAAACATGTCCAGACACAACAGTGTGTGGAGGCTTTTCAGCATTTAAGTAGCTGATACTTGAGTAAAAGGACTTATACATATGGTAAAGGAGGAGGAAAACAGATTAGGTAAACATCAGGTTTAACCAAAGGGCTAAGAAAGTGTAGAGGGGGTGAAGGTGCAGCAGTGGGGTTAAGAGAAGTGGGGAACTGTGCGATAAGATGCTTGGAGAGAAGACATCTGTCTAAGAGTCTGTCCACAAGCTCCAGATTAAAGCAAAAGCTCCTGTTTCACAGGCAGAAATGTCACACAATCTCTTTTAATGGTTCATTCTACCTCTGCTGGGACAGAAATAGACTGTTTTAATTATCTCAACAGTTAATTTAATTCCGCATGTGTGTTTCTGAGTATACCAGTGTGTGCGTGACCCCGACCCCAGTAGTTCTAACTCCAGTCTGCTCAGACATCTTAAGGCGAATCTAGGCTCCTCAAAGCCAATCCACTTACAGTGCATTAGTCTCATTACCACACAACCGGAGTGGTGTTTATGTGTGCTACTGTATTTGTGTCTGTTTATATTTGTGCCTGAATACTTTAAAGACAGCACCGACAACATAAAAATAGAGAAGCTAATGGTGAAACAGCAACCGGCAGTTTTTCCACTTGGGTCAAGATGAATGAGGACGTGAATATCAGGTTGAGGTAGAAACGTTGATTAAAGGTTTAGTGGTGGAACAGTTGTAAAAAAAAATGTCTGTGCCTTGGTTTGTGGAACTGAACTGCACAGGGGAGTTTGAACTTGGACAAGAAGGAGGAAGTCAGCCTAAATATGGAGAGGATCCAAGGGTGCAGGATTAGGGGGGAAATAATAGGGCTAGGAGAATGAGTGACAGAAAAGACAGGACGGTAATAGTGAGAGAGCAAACACACAGTAAAGGATGGCAAAAGCTATGACAGTGACAGAGTGCTGGGACGGGTCAGGGCAGCCAGATTGAGTGGGGACCCATGGGAGTGTGGCCATCCCTTGGGGGACACTGGGAGATTTCACCCAGCCAGCTGCACACAGCCAGAGCCTCCTGGTACAGTGTGTTGAATGCACACATACACAAACATAGACACAGGCTGCCCTGGTGCCTCTCTGCTCCCCCAGCTGGTATAGAAGGAGGCACATTCACAGAAACACAAGTGCACGGGCACCCGTCAACATGACCTGGGATACAAAGTGATAAAATGATACTGCAAATTAGACACAAAAATTTGATTCTGGAATCTGTTGTAGTACTTCATGGGTGAGGAACTATTTTCGTTTAGTTGTATTATTCCTCACACTTAAGCGCTCTTCTCCCCTCACTGCTTGCAGTACCGATGCAGGCCAGTAGATGGTGGTGGCTCCCTGGAGCATGATGGCCACCGCTGTGATGCTGACATAGAGCTGGAGAGTGACTGACAGACACACCACAGCCAAGACGCCTCTCATCCTAATCCCCCTCACAGCACTGGTGTGGGTGTGTGTACATTGTATACATAAGGTGGGGGCCGTGTGTGCATGTGTCAGTTGGTGTAAGTGTGTGTATTTCTGATTGCGGCATGCAGGCCTTCAGTGAGATTAAGTCTTTGAGTGTGTGTGTGTGTGTGTGTGTATTTGCACATAAATGTTTGTTCATGTGTGTTGGTGGGGAGGCAGGGTCCGTTACTTCCTAAAGCACCCTCGGATTAGTGTGGCGTTAGCATATTAGCATCTTAGCTGGAGGGCTGCTGCTCAACACCACCTGTGCCAGACAGGAGGTTGTGGCCAGCCGCCCACCACCCACCACCCCTCCCCTCCCAAATGAACAGGCACATACGAACACACACAAATACACATAGACAGTGGGTCAGTGAAGGTCATTTAGCTGTGGTGACTCCACGCTTACTGCCTCACTGTCTTAATTCATTATGGTAACAACTTCATCTGCCCCTTTACAGGCTGTTTCTACTTAACGCTACTTCTACCACAGTGACTTATCTCATCTTATTTCATTATTAACGCTTAAAATGTCCCACTCAAAGTCAATTTCTATGACATGAGATGCACAAGTTGGTGAAGAAGTTGTATTGTAATTATTGTGAATAAAGTAATTTGCAATTCAATTGTATTTGCTCGGTAGTTTAATAAAATGCCCAGATTAAACTGTATAATAAAGCAAAACCTGAATGTAGGACATATATTTCTGAATTTTATGAATAGTACTTTTCTATTCCTACTGTCACTGAATCCAAAACATCACCAAAAACACACTAGACCTTTAAACTGCAGCCTTTTGCAATTATCTTAATTGTGAAAGGTTGACACTGTGACAGTAGTAGTGATTGCAATTGCATCTTGATTAATTGTGCAGCTCCAGATACAATCAAGAAAAAGAAGAGATGGAATAATAACAACATGGTGGTGAATAGAGAATACCAGAAACTGCTTATGACAAATACCTATGAATGAATGTGTTTTTAAGACAAAACCTACCAGAAATGATGATATGTAGACTGGGTAAACTAGAAGGCCACAACAGTCATTATGTCTGAGACAGTGCTGACCGTTAAAATAATTTCATTAACACACTGAGAAAATATGGCCTTTCAGATGGAGCCCTGAATGTATAGACCATGTAGACTAAATGTAATGTAATGTAACTGTAATGTTAATTTGTTTATTTTTGAAGTCATGTTAACATTGTAATACTGAACAATCTAATCACATTTTCCAGATTATCTTCATATTGCACAGGTCAAGTATGTGAGACTAAGTTTTCAGAGATTGAATGCTATTCTTCACAAGCAACTCACAAAACCAACTAACAGAAAATAACGGACAAAGTTTCTCTTCAGAATTTATTACTTAAAAACAGTTTAGAGAGGTACTGTATTTGTTGGCTAATGTTTAGTGTTAGGGTTTTTTTTGTTTTTAATCAGATAGACAACATTAGACAATGTCTGCACATATACTTTTCACAATTTTTAATTAACGATCCCACAAGCAGATTGTGGCTATAACTAAATCCAAATCTGGTGAGTTTTCTCTGCCATAGAAAAAAAGGAAAAGCATGTAACACTGGAGAATTAAAAGCCTACAGAGGTTGTTAAAATTGGAAGTGTGGAAAAAAGACTGTTTTCTTCCCAACAATATCATTCAAATGATCCAGTGAAGGCCCTTCTGCCTGTCTGCTGGTGTGCTGCTTTGTGTTCTGAACACAATTTTTTCTGAAGTAAAACTGCGAGTGGCAGCAGACACACCTGGGCCCAGTTTGACCTTGTGTACAATATATGACAATGTCTCAGCCTTCAGGATGTTCTAAGAAAACATCCAAGGTCTAAATCTTTACTCATTCACACCAGTGATTCTATACACCAGTGTTTTTCTCATTTATCCCAATCTATAAAACAGGGATTCAGTAAGTAAAAACAAAACAGAAATGACATCCAGTAACACCTAAAAGTACAGGAATAATGATACTGACTGAACTAATCCCTTAAAAAAACACCTATGAATCAGCAGAGGAGGCTTGAATGGTGTTCAAATGGTGTTGGGTTCATGCGTAGAATAGTGCAAAACCTTGTTAAGAAACTGTAAAATTCTGTAAAGCTCTACAACTCTTTGTTATCATACATTCACATGCACCCACACACCACTATGCAGCCATGACCAGCCACTGCACTTATGGTAGCAGAAAGACTGATGTGTTTGGATGTCATATGGGCCCAGCATGTCATGAAGGTAAAAATACAATCAAAGCTAACCAGCACATAAAGCCTCTCCATTGAAAAAACCAATAACATTAGGAATGCCATGGTGCTTGTGTTCAGAATGCAGTGGATCCAATGCGATTAGGAAAGCACACACAGCCAATGAGCAGGCTAATCAAATTGCCCTGATTGCTGTATATTGCCTCTTTCTGTTCTCTCCTTTGGATGATGTTGTCTGTTGACATCATTGATTCCTCCATTTATTAACCATCATTGACATCTACATTAAGAGTTCATTTTTCCAAAATACTGACAGACTCACTTCATATCACTCTTAAAATTGTCTGGCCTGTATTTCTCAGTAAGATTGGCCCAAAATGTTGTGGTAAAAATGTTCAATGCATATTTCATATATTTATGGGTGTAAAGGCTGATTATTGTGTGTAACAGTGTAGAATGAGAGTTGGAGAATTTGTAGTTTTAAACATTTTTATGGCAGAACATTAAAGAAATCCAGATGTAGAACTTATTATAATAAATGTAATAAAATGATTATTCAACATCAAAGTATGTCAATTTAGTAAAACACCGCTGAATCATTTTTGTAAGTGTTTTAGCTGAAAATGTAAACCCAAAATGCTAAATAAAAATTTATATCACAATTCAAGGAGTCATTAGAATATTTTTGCATTAGTCAATTTTAGTATTCATATTGTGTATGCATATTCACAAAGACCGAGTGGTTTACTCCAAGGTTTCTATTGAAATCTGACATTCATATTCAAATTCCAGTTCCATTTATTTACACCAATAGGATGTAAAAATGATCCAATCCCCAACTAGGAGTAAAGCCCTTGAACCAATCAGTCACTGAGAGTACCTGTCAATCAGAATAAGGAGGGGAGGGTCAGGAGACAGACACAGCTGTCCAACTGTTGCCTACAACAGGCAGTGTGTATGTGTGTGTACATGAGTCTTTAAAACAGGCTGGGTGGGACCTTATCCTGTCTAGTTGAGCAGTGGTGAACAGGTGCAAAGCTTTGTGTATGTAAGTGTGTGTGTGTTGTGTGCATATAAGTCGCTATTATTCCAGAGTGGTTGGGTGTGTATTATTAATTCAGAAATGCTGGGCTGGGGCTGTGAGCGGCAGCTGGTGTTACGCGTGCATGCTTGTGTGTGTACAACTTAAGTCCACCCCCACCCCACCCC
>JAPTYQ010000008.1:17646552-17661934 GCA_029814465.1 Ostorhinchus cyanosoma
GGCTGTAATTATGTTCCTTTTGACTAAAAAACCTGCCACATAAAATTTTAGGCCATTTCCACTATATTTAATGGTGCTGCAGTTGGATGTTATTTTAGTTATGCGTCCATCTAAACCCATAAGCCATTTCATCACCAACAACAGCCTTCATCTGTTCGCTTTCTACAACATACATGCTTTGTTTGACATGAATCCAAAAGACTGGTCTGATGCAGAGGTGTTTGTAGCTGCCAGAAACATTGTTCAGAATCTCAAAGTTGTCAATGAATACATGTAAAGCTGATTCAGGATATCAACCCTGTCCTCACTAAACAGGAACAACAGCGACAATACCTGCCACAATGGATTATAATGGATTAGATTTCTATAGCGCTTTTCAAGGTGTTGTAATCGCTTTACATTAGTGATCCATTATCCAGTCTCACATTCAGACTCTACATCTGTAGCCGCTGTCTTGCCCTGGACACAACAGCGCATGACTGGGACAGAGCGGGATTCAAACCCCCGACCCTTCAGTTATTGGAGGACTTCTTGAGCCGCAGCTGCCACAAGTGTTTGAGGCCCGCAGGCAGTCAGCATGGCAAAAGAGAAGCCCACCTAAAAATGAGAACAACCGCAAATTTCAAGTAGAAACATATACAAAAACATGGCTCCAATGACACTAATTATGTTGGACAAAATAAGTGTGAACTTAATAAAGATATTTCATTAAAATATTTGTACATATCAAATTATTACAATGTAAAATCTCATAAAGTTAATATATTTTGCTTTATGTAAACTTAACTTACTGTGTGGCACCACTTTAACAAACAGCACAGCTTTAAAATTTTCTAAAACATGTTTTTTCATCATTTGGAACATTTTTGAGCGGGTGGCCCATAAAAATATCCAAACTTGATATTTAAGACACACCCTAACACACCTGTATAACAGATTTCATGCCTTTGAAGATATCTGAGGAGTGTTTCTTTTGAGGTGAGTCAGGAAAAAGACATGCATTTTTTTTTTCCCTGCGCGCTGATAGAAAAATTATTCTCAAATGACCTCAAATTCAGTGAAAGCTGTGAAATGTGTTACCGCTACTTTACATTTATTGCTCAAATTAGCTAATGATTTTGGACATCTGTCCTTAAATCCAATTTTCTGTACAGGCCTAAAGTTGAACTATTCCTGCCTTTGGGCCTAATTGTATTTTCGTGCATGAACAAGGGGCTCATTGTAATGCGCTGGTAACGTGGATGCCCAAATTGATAGACACATAACAGGGTCACCGTTCATTTGCATTTTAACAAGTCCTTCAGCTATGACACCGGATTGTGTGAATTCATTACCATACAGGACTGCAGTTCATCCAGCCATCTATTAGTAACGCCAATTAGTTTACTGGGACAGGTTTAGGAGATGCAAATAGGCCTGCAGACTCACTCTGGCAACCAGTGCTGCCCCAAGTTTTCATGTCAAGGCTCCCATGATAGAAATTTGATAAAGGTTTTTGTCCTAGTGACCCAAATTTTAGTGGATTTTTTTTAGTGGTTACTTAAAAATGATTATACAACACTAGAGACAAATCTGTCATTATTTTGGTTTTAAGCCCTGGAGTGACAATTTATGCTTATATTTCTATTTATACACAATTATCACCAATTAATATGATTTCTATGATGTGAGAATGTTATAACCACATTAATAGGTACCTGGGCATCCCCTTGAATCTCAGAGAATACTTTGAGTGCCCTCTTTACTCCAGTTTTTAATACCCAGGTCTTAAAAATAAGAACAGGTTGCCTTTTTTCCGGACAGTGCTGTGATGCGGCAGTGTCCCAGATTTTCTTCTCTCTTCTCAACCATGATATATAGGAAACGTACAGTCCTACTGCAGCATAAAAATCTCCTAAAATAGGCATAAAAAGTTATAAAAATGTAGAAATATGGGACATATGCAGCTGACATTTCACATAAGTGTGTAGAAAAAGGGTAAGAGCACGGTGATGTGATGAGTGTAATGACTTGGAAAAATCTGACCTAATGTTTTAAGTCATGTACCAGTTAAACACCAGAGCCTTCACACTTGGATGAATACATGCAACAACTTGCTAATTGTAAAATAAAACATACAGGTTTAACAAGCCTTGTCAAAAATAGCCCGGGCCCAGGAATGTAATTCCCAAAAAAAAGTGGAAGTCACAAGTCTTACCAAGATCTTCTTACAACCTGTCACAGATATTAGATACAGTTCACACACACTCTCTTTCTCTTCTACATTATTTATTTATTAAAATACTCCAAAAGACTAATGTTAACCTGTGTTTTTAACAATTCTCATAATTCAGATTTTTGTTCTTGATGGCTTTACAACTGATAATATAATAGATGACTAAATATGTTCTAAAACCACCAGCCTAATACTATGCTTTAATTTTAAAGACATTTATTGAGCCATTAGCTTTTTTTAAAAAATAAATGTAGTTTGACCTGGAATTATAGTTGAGGATGTGACTCTATGACACTTTTTTTATTACTTTTTAATGAATTTATTCTTCATTTATCCAGGAAGATTCCATTGAAATACAAGAGCTCTTCTTCCAGGCAGTCTTTTCTCTGCTCCTCCCTAATATACTTAATTATTGTCTGTTTTGTACTCATTGCTGTCTTGTCCAGGTGAAAATGGATAATTTGACAACAGTCATTTATATATAAACCAGTGAGATCTATAAAGACTGTGGCCTACTGTGTTTATTTGTGTAGATACTAATGTTGTAAATTAGCCACAGTTTATTGACTGGTGTCTGTAAATCAGATTACCCTTGTTAAAATTAACATTTTACACTGCACTCTTTATCATGTAAAATCATGTCAGACATCACTTTTGGACCCAATAAAGTGACACCAGAAGGTAGAGGCCTGGCCCTAAAAGCGTTTAATAAGGTTTGCATTTTGTATCCATGATGGACTACACTCTGCCAAACACTGCTGTTTTCCAGAGGAGTTGGCCCACCTGTTAATCTTCGAGTCCACTTATCTATTACTAGATATGTGCTTCCCAAAATTAGGATCTTGAGGCTGTTTTATTGGGGTCATCAATTGGTGAATTAAATGATTGTACAAAAATAGAGCTGGAATAAAAATAATTAAAGAAAAAACTCTGCTTAGAGTCTCTACTGTGGTTTGTGTTATGTCCAGCCATTGCTTCAGTTTTGCTGCTGCCTGTGTCACACACATGAACAGGGACTTCGTGGTGCATTCAGGTTCACCATGTATACACTAAACTCTATATTGAACTGCCGAGAAAACTGAACTTTTCTCAGTTTTTCTATGCATCTCTCATTTCTTTATTGTTCCTTACCAACAGCAAGAATATCCCATCTGTTTCCCCGTTACATCAAATTACAGCAGCGTAGTTATACATCAATTTCAGTTGATGCTTTCTGCCAATATGAATGGAAGACAAAACTTTCCTTACTAAATCTTTGAAATGTGTGACTGGAGAAACAGATTCACAAAAAGAAGTAAGAAGTAAAAAAGCTTTCGATTTTTGCTGATCAAGAACATTTTTAGAAACCGTAAACAAATTAATTCTATTGGTTATCCCTACATAAACTACAGGAGGCACAATGAACCCGATTGTATCTGAAAATTGGGTAGTTTCGCAAATAGACTTAGTATGTCAAGGTAAACTTATCCAAAATATTGAGATATTGATTCTGTTAACTTTATTTTTTTACTATATCAAACACTTTATTTCCCCATGGTTAAATTCAATCTGCTTTTACTCATTGTAATATATACCGAGCATTAGCATTAGCTATTAGCATTAGTACGCGGTACACATTAGGAGTGAACTACCATTGAAGGGCCTCAGGACCAACTCCAGATCTTCATTTACACCGTGGTCAAAAAAACCAACAGGCGAATTGAACGTTTATTGTTTTAATCGTGTTGTAGTTTTGCGCTATGGGTCCAGGGAAGACACCAAATGTACCTTTCGGGTCTCGCAGTCAAAAAGTTTGTACCTACATTAGGCTAACTGTCACCTGAAATAGTAGCTTATTTTATTTAATTTCCAGCGATGAAAGTAACTAATTTACTGAAGAAGGCGTTACTGGCGACACCACCGGAAACCGCTGGGATGTTTTCCTGTCAAGGTGCTGCACCTGCTCACATCAGCTCCGCCTCCCCGCTGCTCGGGCTTGACTACAGTACCCAAGGCGCACCGCGCTCCTCTCCCCTCGCTCGCTCTCCGCTGCGCCAGTCCGCCTCACTGACTCGCAGAACCAGTTGGTTTGGCCCAGCTTCTTCTTTCCTGCTTTCTCACTGTGTGTGCTGCTGTTGTTTTTGCCTGGTGTCAACCTACGCCGACGAGAGAAGAAGACATATCCCTCCCTCTCCTCTGTTAGAGGGCCGCTTCCAATTTGCCTTCACTTTCCTCCTCGCCGGCACCATTGGCTTCCGTGCCGTGCCAGTCAACTCGCCTCCTTTCCCAGCCCGAGTTGAGCAGCAACAGCTCGGAAACATCTGGCCGCCGCAGAGTGCTAGACTCCTCGTCCCTCCGACTGCTCGCCTCGGCAGCCTGTTATGGAAATTAGTCTAAAGTCAATCTAGTTTTCTCTCCGAAGGAAAGAGGGGGATTTGACGGAGGACCCAGAGAAGACGTTGGACCTTGTTGTCTGTAAGTGCTGTCTCTAATACTGGAGTCCGATTAAAGGAGGCTCAGGAGAGGGAGAGGGTGGGTTACGGAGGGGAAAAAGTAGCTAAATGTTCCTTAGCATGACTGTGTTGTCTCCTCGCACTAATAGTTGCTATGTTAGCTCTCCCTCCGCGGTGTTTTAGCAGCTGTTGTCATAGCACCCGGGCCTCCCGAACAACTGTAAATAGCTCAATATTGTAGCCTGTTCGCGTTACTTTTGTTAGCCACGGTCGGGCTATAGCTAGCTGCGTGGGTCAGTGTGTCTGTGTGTATCTCTCTGTGTTTGTTTGCTGTGTCTTCTCAAATTAATTACAGTATTCTGGTGTTGTCAGTTTGTTTAGCGGCAGTCTCTTGGTCTGTCAGTTATAACGTTGGAGTTTTATGCTAATTTCCTCGCTGGACAAAGCTGTTAAACGGTCATTGTTATGGCTGACAATATAAGCTGCTTTAAATCAAGTTAAGGGTTATTCTTGTCAAATTCTTATAAAACTTAGTGATCGTATTAGCGACTTTCGGGGATCCTAGTTATTTTAATGGCGCTGTCACGCTTCTGTTTTGTAAAGTAACAGAAATTGACGTGAAGCATCAGGAGTGGCAGTGTTGTATCTAAACAGCGACCACGCATCTTCACACGACTAATAACACTGTAATTAAAGAAGCAAAACAAAAACTACCGTGGAGAACTTAATTAAAGTTTATGCCTGATAATTAATGTCTGCGACTCTGTTTGGTTTTTTTTACTTGGCTTATTACAGATTGTGCACGATGGTGAAATTTTACTTTTGGCCACAGCAAAAGTGTTAAATAAAATATCTTACATAGGCTGTACATTTTATGTCTATTATGCATAGCACACATAAATATCTGTACAGGACTTGTAAATGTCACGTGTTGCTTACAGAAAGAAATTACTCCAATACTCATAATTTATCTCGATGTGTTAAAGGCTATATTTTTAATATATGAAAATATTGCAACTAATTTTACACATATGAAAGAAATTGTTAACAAATGCAAATAAAAATGTGAAAGTTCAGTTAAGAACATATAGCGAAAGTGTTGGATACATAGTAAAATAAGGCTGTTGTAATAAGTTTCTCCTTGCCTTATTAAGTGCTTGTATACCTTTTGTTTAGGATCCGCACTCATTAGGTTCTTTATGATTTGTTCCCATTGTTTCCTCATTTCATTTTTGTTCCTGTCACTTGTCCGAAGGGTCCGTGTAGGGGGGCGAAGGATAGATGGATGAATGAATGAATGAAGCAGTGAATGAATGAATAGAAGACAAGGCAGCAGCGCTGAACCGTAAAGAAGTGGGAAACAATATCAGCTGCGTGCGTCTGTCAGTTGCAAATGTGCTGTGTTGTCTTTTGTTTATACTTACAGACAGAAAGACTGGGAGAAAAATAAGAGACAAACACTTTTAGGGGTTTTCTAAGAAGTGCCCTCACTACGAGAAATACTGAAAGAAGATTAGAAGATTTTACTTAACTGTATTTTCTCAAATTTGTCTTGTTGTAATAGGTGTGGTAGCTGTGGGTGCCTGTGGTTGCATGAATTTGTGACTTTCTCTTTACTTTTTCCAGAAGATGAAATCAGCATCCCACTGCATTTTGTCGCGCTGTTGTGTTTTCCCCATAGAGAGAGAAAAAGGGGGAGAAACAGTGAGAAAGACACAGAAACTGAGAGACAAAGTTGCGTGGTGTTGGTGTTGGTAGAATGAAAGAGGAGTCTGGTGGCAGGAGTGTAGAGGAGGCAGCATATGGCTGTAGAAAGAGCACAGCTGGAGGTAGCATCTCCATCTGAGGATGATGTCAGAGCAGCTGACAGGCTGCCATCCACCCCACCTCCTCCATCCCTCCACCGCCTCCACCCCTCCCCAGTCCTTTATTGTGAGTCTCAGCGGCAGCCTGGGAGAGTTAGTGCTATGTGTGTGTGTGTGCGTGCTCTGTGTGTGTGTTTGTGGCTGCCGATCAGCGCCAGTTAGGAGGAGGAGGAGGGAGGTGGTATCTCGTTCCCCCTCCAACATCTCCTCCACTTTGCATCTGTCCCTCGCAGTTTGAACAGCGTGTTTTTTTTTGCCTGCCTCCCTCTTCTTCTTCTCTTCTCTTCTACCCACTCATTGATTCAGAGAGAGAAAGACCGAGCAAGGAAGAGAAAGAGCAAGAAAGAAAGAGAGAGAGGGAGAGAGATACACTGCCATTCCCAGCCAGAGCCCAGCTATTCTGCTACAGTGGAGTTAATCAAGTTGATGCATACTGCTGCAGGTATCGTTTTGTGTGTGTGGTTGTCGATGCTTGTGTGTATAGTCAGAGAGTTTGGGGTAGTTATGTTGTTTTGTTTTGGGGATCTCCGGTGTGTCAAGCCAGTGTGAGCGCTGCGTGTGAAACTGCTGGTGAGTGCTTCAGTAGTAAACTCGTGTTGGTGCTGCCTGTCTGAGGGGTAATTGCAGTCCGGGAATACTGTTGTGTTTCTAGAGAATAGAGTCAGGCTGCTGTTTTCTACTTGTGCTGTCAGGCAGTTTTTCCAGACGCATTTATAGGTTGTAGGTTAGATTTGATATTTTCTAAATTTTGAACAACAGCTTAGTTCTTTCCTGTTTTTTGCCAGGTTTATTATTTATAATGTATGTTTTTAAAACTTAATTGGCTGTCCAAAGTATTATTTAAGATTCGCATCAAAAACAGCTAATTTTCCCTTTTAATTATTTAAATCTAGCAAAATACGTATTTACATTTTAAGTCAGTAATATAAGAAAAAGAAAATTAAACTAGCAATTTCTTTTATTATTACCTAAGTGTATTTTTTCCTACAGTTAAACCAACTTGCATAAAATTACTTGAAAGCATGTGCGGGCGACTCTACCCACTTTTTTCCCCTCCTGTCGTCGGCTGGAGTAGAGGAGACTAATTTAGAAGTTGCAGATTTGAGCTGCCTGAATTGGCTAGACAGCTGTAATCGCACTCCCTCCTAGTCTTAATCTCTTTATCTGGCTAGCAGCTGCCATATGGCCCCCGTCAGCTGGATCAGATGTGGGTAAGCCTCCCTCCCCGGCCGTCCCAGCCTGTCCCTCTCCCTCCCTGCCCCTCTTGTGTCTCTCTTAGACCCATGCCTGAGCCGGTCGGCCGGGCCGGGCCGGGTGACGGGCTGCTGCCCTCCTGAGCCTCCGCCGACGGCTCCCTCCCCACCGTCGCCACCGCCGTCTTTATTTTTAGCCATCTTTAAGGATTAGGATTGATGCTGTGACGAGCAGGGCACTTACAGTGATTGTATTGTAAATCTTCTCTTCTTGGTGGTGGTGGGCGGAGAAGGGGGGTGAGGAAGAGGGCAGCTTCTACTGTGGGGCGGATGTGCGGGTTTTTTTTTTTTTCTTGTAAGATTCAGAAGGGAAAGAGTACGTGAGGGATGGTGTGTGTGAGTGTGTGTGTGTGCGTGTGCATGTGTGTGTAAGTGTGTGTGTGAAGGAGGAGGAGGTGGCAGAGGGGTTTGGCTGGACGGGGGGGTGGGAGGTGGTACACCCTTGTCCCCGTAAGCCCCCTCATTAAAAGCAGTCTGAACGAGCCTGAGGGCAAGCGCACACACATACACAACACGCAGACAACACACACAGTCACACATCCGGACATTCTTGGTTTAGCTTCATTCAAATGAGGTGATTTAACTGCTTTGGTTAACACAGCGCAGAGCAGGACCAATGTATTTTCTCAGACAGGACAAATCGACTTGGTTAACAGGTGGGACTTAATGATTTTACGCTTTCATTCTTCTTTTATTGTAATTTTTTTTAGATATGGTCAGACGGTTTTACATCGTACATTTGTTTATTTTTCTGAATTAGCAAAAAATAATCTACTCATTCTTCTAAGGACACCTGCAGAGCTCTACTACTTTTTTCTCATCTAATCTCACATCTAAAGCTGGAGTGTGCAGGTTAAACGAGGGACAAGCTGGTTTGTTTTCGACAGTGCTATTTCAATTGGCCAGTTTTCCTGCTCGACTTAGCCTGTGGAGGTGGTTGGTAGGTAGGCTGGTACTAAGTGTGTGTTGTGTACGTGAGGACAGTGTGTGCAGCTGAAAGCCGGTTACCTAAAAGGGCTGTGCCAGGCCAGGCCAAAGTGGGTTAATAAAAATAACCAGCGTAGGAGCAGCGACAATCCAGGAGTGCAGGCAGAGGAGTTAGAGAGATACAGCGAGAGAAAAGAGAGACAGAGTACAAGAATCTGTCGCTGTGGTTTACCTGTGAAGAAGTATTTCTCTGGGTAAAAATGGATTCAGTGTTCAGTGGTTAATTGATTATCTCTAAGGTTATTTTTACTTCATCATTTTTTAAATTTCCAGCAAATTCATTGAAGAATTGCTGTTGAAAAAAATGCATTTTTATATGAAAGAATGCTTGCATCCTTCAACTTTTAATTTAAGCTGAAATATTTCTGTTCACTTAAGGACTGCAAGATTAAATTTTAGAAATGGACACGCAGATTACACAAGTCAAATTCTTTAAATAGATAAAAAGAATGTATATTTTAAAATTTTGTTTTGTGCTTGTGTTTTTTTTCTTAATATTGATAAAATGGGCTTGAAATCTATTCCTTTTTATTCGATAGTTTGTTTTCTGACCTACCTTCTCTTGGTGTGTTTTTCTCGCTTGCTCGTCTTCTTCTCTGCGATCTGTTTTCAGCATCTCATGCCATATGTGTTTTTGCCATTTGTCTCCTCTCTCTCTTTCATCTCCTATTTTATATGTTCTTGTTTTAAACTGGCCTCATTTAAGATAATTTCGTATGCAGAGCTGCTTTTGTTTCCACAGAAACCTGCGCTTATCCTAAATTTTACCTCCAACGTTCTAACTTACTGAACGTTTCGTATCGGATCATCGTTAAAAGTGCATTGCCTTTTGTGGGTTGTGCTTTTTGTTAACATTTACATTGTTTATTGATATGCATAGAAGAAAATGTATCATTTAAAATGCACCATTGAATTTGACCTCCAAAATAGTATGAATCTTATGAATTTTCTGTAGATTCTACAAATGTAAAATCTGAGTCCGTGGACAGAAAGACTTTTTCAGATGGGTCTCTAACTTTCCCTCTTGCTCTGTGTCTTTGTGTGGCTGTAGGTTATGAGGACGGCAGGATGGAGTTCCCAGACCACAGCAGACATTTACTTCAGTGTCTGAGCGAGCAACGGCACCAGGGCTTCCTATGTGACTCGACTGTACTAGTGGGTGATGCCCAGTTCCGTGCTCACCGTGCTGTGCTGGCCTCCTGCAGCATGTACTTTCACCTCTTCTACAAGGACCAGCTGGACAAGAGAGACGTGGTGCACCTCAACAGTGACATCGTCACAGCCCCAGCCTTCTCCCTGCTCCTGGAGTTCATGTATGAGGGCAAACTGCAGTTCCAGGACCTTCCCGTAGAGGATGTGCTGGCAGCGGCCAGCTACTTACACATGTATGACATTGTCAAAGTGTGTAAGAAGCGTTTGAAGCAGAAGGCCACTGCAGAGGCAGACAGTACACGTAAAGAGGATGATGGCGGCTCCAGCTGCTCTGATAAGGCTGATAGTCTATCGGACGGCTCTACGGGCCGGCCTGCTACCGCTGATCTGCTGCACAGTGATGAAGAGGAGGAAGGCAAGGCAGAGGGAGGACCGCTGTGGCTGAGGCTGCCGTCCACAGATAGATCAGGGACACCAGCCATGGCCACAGCCAGTCCAGGCCATGGTGAGGCTGAAACGCAGGGTGGGGACGGGCTGGCGGAGGGAGCAAAGCTGCTGTCTCCAGCTCGTAGCCCCACAAGCTCCACAGGATCTCTGTCCCAGAGGTCTCACCGCTCCGTCAGCTCACGAACTGGGCACCGGGGCAGGAGGGTGTCAAATGATGCGGCTGACTGTGTCCTGGACCTGTCAGTCAAGCCAATTGGCAGTAGCAATCACAACAACCACCATCAGTCGTATTTCAGTGGGGCAGCGACGCCAGACAGCCTCCAAAGCCCATTGGCTGTCAGGGTGAAAGTGGAGAGGGGTGTGGCTTCAGATGAGGAAGAGGAACTGGGAGGTGGGGACTATGACATGGAGCACAGCGGGCTCACCAAGGTGACGGGTCCCAGCACCAACGGGGGCCTAGGCCACCATGGGGTCGGAGGGCCTCTGTCGGCCCAGCGGAGACTCGGCCTTGAAGCGCACCTGTCGGCTCTACGCGAGGCCTCGCTGGCCTCAGAGCTGGAGCGGGAGGAGAAGGCCCCTGCCGCTGGAGACGACGAGGACATACTGGGGGGTGAAAATGAGCGCACCCAGGCTGACGCAGCCAGCATGGATAGCTCCCTGCTGCCCTATGTCTCCAATATGCTGTCAGCTCCCCACACCCAGATCTTCATGTGCCCACTGTGTAATAAGGTTTTCCCCTCCCCACACATCCTACAGCTTCACCTCAGCTCCCACTTCAGGGAGCAGGAGGGCATTCGCTCCAAACCCGCCGGAGACGTCAACGTGCCCACTTGCACCATCTGCAGCAAGACCTTCTCCTGCATGTACACGCTGAAACGTCATGAGCGGACACACTCCGGTGAGAAACCCTACACCTGCACCACCTGCGGCAAGAGCTTCCAGTACTCACACAACCTCAGCCGCCACGCCGTGGTGCACACGCGTGAGAAGCCGCATGCTTGTAAGTGGTGTGAACGGCGCTTCACGCAGTCTGGGGACCTCTACCGACATATTCGCAAGTTCCATTGTGAACTGGTCAACTCGCTGTCAGTTAAGAGCGAACCGCTGGCGCTGCCCAATGTCAGGGATTGGGCGATTGAGGACAGCTCCCAAGAACTGTGGAAGTAGATAAAGACTACTGAAAGAGAGCAGAGAATGACAGAAGGGCAGAGAGGCATGGGGAGGTCAAAGGGAGGTGGCAAAGTTTGATATTCTGGGTTTAAGTGAGTCATGTTCTTGTATGTCGCAAATCTCATTCAATTGCACTTTAATAGCACATGAAAATGTTACTACTGATTTTTTTGTTGTTGTTGTTTGGGGTTATTTTGTTTTATTCTATTTTTATTTTTATTTTGTGTAAGCTCTGTTTGGTGGTTTTCATTGCGTCTAAGGACATGGGTCTCAGTGAGAATGTCTTGCTTTTTTTGAAGAGTTTTTACTTTGTGTTTAATCTCAGACACAACACTCCGACGCTGGCCATCATATCAGTCCCAGTTCCACAGACGGCAAACCCACGGCAGAAGTTCAGGTCGAACACACTGAAGTGAAAAAGCGTTACTATACACTAAACGGGTACTGTGATCACCACGAGTCGATAACCACCACACACAGTTTCAAAAGGTGTGTGTGATACTGCACTACTCTGGCAAAAATTTCATCTGATGTGCGTGAGTGTGTATGAGTGTATTTTGTGTGTTTTAATTTTATTTTCTATTGGCATGGAGGTGTCGTTGGCGAAGCGCTCCCCGCTTCTCTTGTTAAGCTCTTCGGTGTTGTGTGTTAAGGGGAAAGCTGACTGACTGACAGACAAACTGATGGCACTCATGCAATGCACAGCCTCCTTTTTTCACTTCCAATCAATTTGAAGTATTTTTTAAAAATGAAAACACCTTTACAAATTATTATAATTAATTATTATAATTATTGTTATTATAGAAGTTTTTCTTAAATCTAGCTGGCAGTCTTTAAAACATCTCTTGTTGAAAAGGTATTTAATTTAAGGTTGTTGTATATTGTTCTACTATAGTTTTAAAACTTTATTCCTTTACAGTTTTTTAATTAATGATGATTTGATGATGATGATGATGATGATTATTATTATTATTATGATTATTATTATTATTTTGTTACTTTTTGTAATGGGACCTGCTGTTGTTGCATGACGTCCAAACCTGTATATTTTAAAATAAAAATGTGAATTTGCTGTATTACTGTACACATTGTAATTGATCAAATATTTGACAACAGGCTTTCTTTTTTCTTTTCTTTGTGAATACTACTCCAGGGTGCAGTCTGTTGAAAAACTGAATATTATTCTCACAACTATGGAAAAATGCATGAAAATTTGATTTTGTCTTATACATTTAAGTTGTGGTTTTGCATCGGGGAGAACGTGGGTTGGAGAAATGTTTGAACATAACACTTTGTCCGTGAAAGGGTAAATTTTTTTCTATTCGTTGTAGGTCTGTCGCTGGGCTCCTAAAAAGAATGTTACCAAATGTGTTTGTCGGTTGTTGAAGCGATATGATGAAGCATTTTTAAGCCTGTGTCTATATGCACTGATCTCTCTGCTGTGTATGTGTTTTTGTGTGTGTTTACGAGTGTGTGACTTGGTTTTTACCGGTCAATTTAACCTACTGAAGATCTACGTCCACCCAGCACTTCCTCCTGCTCTTCCTCAGGCGTTAAATTTGTCCACTGCTGTACGTTCGTGTGTTTTTTTGTGTTCATCTCTGTGTCCATCCTCTCCAGCTCTAGACATGGTCAAGCTACTTCTTAATTACTTTTGCTCATTGGGCACTTACTTCAGGTCTGTTGAGTTCAGTTCTGTGGCTCTGACTTGGCTAAAGTGTGAAGGATGTAGAGAAAAAAGAGAAAGATGGAGAGAGGCTGAAACTGAAACTGTCCTGCTGAAAGTTGAAGGGTCAGAAATCTCTTTCACGCTGTTGTGTTACGTCGAGCCGAGACGTGTTGAGCCGATCTGAGCCGAGCCGTGCTCATTCAGTACAGTAAGCCATCAGACTCAGTGCAGTGCATTTGGGCACAACAGTGTGAATCAGATTAAGATATTGTGTGTATGTTACATGTGGGAGTGAGTGTTTTCCACTTAAAACATAATCCTTACTCTGTGATGGGAGAGAATTGGCATGCCTGAATGCACCTTTTTAAGCTAAAAGACATGAAATCAGATTTTCGCTGAAAAGATGCCTTTATTGAAAACATTTCTGAGTATTTGATACTGTAGTGCATTGAGAAATAGTTGTTAAAAATCATGTATAAATTCATGGAATTTATTGAATTTATCAGAAAATTACAATGTCTTACTATATTTTGACCATGTGATTGGAATTTTTTTTTTCTTTTTTTCATATGTGAATATTGTATTGGGGCTACATCAGTTTAGTTTCTTTTTTTTTACTTCTATCAAATCGTTTTAATTTTCAGCATCACCGTCAAGCGTTTATATAATCCACGGCATTCACTGTAGAGATTCTGATGTTGAAAGTAAACGCTCCACATTTCTTCTTCCTGGCACTCCTTCAGTATCAGCCCCTGACATGTGTGTGTGCATGCCCCCACTGATGTGCATGTGCTGGGTTTGGGTGGTTGTATGTTGCCACCCTGTCATCTGGTGGCACCTACAGGCTTTGCCAATGCAACAGTGTGGGTGACATTGCTGCAGTTTGCACCGCGTTGCCAACCTGTCTCTATTTTTTATTTTTTTTCCCCTCCGAACATTATTTCTTCACTGGCAGCGTCACTGCATATGTGCTCACTCCATCCTGCTGTTGTTTTCATCATTACTGCTGTTTTTTTGTTCTGGTTGTACTTGACCGCCTTAAACTGCTGTAGTCCAGGCTGTTTTTCTTTCTTTCTCTTTCTTTTTTTTTTTTGTGTGTGAGTGTGGGGTGGAGGTGTGAGTGAAGTTTTGAGAGTGATGTCAACTGCTCAAGACGCTGTGAACTAACCACCCTGATGAGACATCTCCATCTTTGCTGTGCTTACTTGAAAACAAGGGGGATATTTTTTTTTTCTTTTTAGGAAGGTATAAATTAAAATGTTCAAATGTCATAGACAGTTTATGGAAAGACAGATGAAGGGAGGAGGGTGGGGGGCATCAAAGTTTTGTCTGTTTTTGAAAAAGGACAATCATTGTCTGGGAAAAAAAAAACAAGCTGATTTTGATTCAGATATATTTGCTCCCCCTTTGAGATTAAAAACGTTGCTTTTCTTTTCCGTTCTTTTTTCAGATTTAGTCATTTTTAGCTTTGACAATCATAGTTGGGTTGATTTATTTTGTTTTTCTCAAGGGGAGTAAATTCTAATTGTGTTTAGTTTTGTAATTTTTGGTGTGCTGTTGTTGACATTTTTAAATTGTGTGCAAACTGCAATAAATTATAAGAATCTTGAAATTCAACTTTTGTGTGACGATTTGTTTTTGAATCATGCACGGCTTGTTTCTGTGTCATATTTTACAATTTAATGCTGAATTTTATAGGCAATTGTCTTAAATATAAGTCGTTCTATATTCCTATTCTTTAATTCATGTATTTCTTTATACATTTTTTTTCCTACACAGAGAGATTCTTTTTTTAATTATTGCATAAATGTTGGTTATATGCAGCTCACACATGCACACACAGAGTTACAGAAGGGCCAGTGCGGGAGGTTTTGGCATCCTGTTCCACTGACTTGTGATGTGGGTGTAAGTTGTGTATATGTATCTGTGTTTACATGTTTGTGTGTTAGTAGCTCCACAGTGAGCTGTGCTTGGACACAGCATGGTGGCCTGTACACTCACGCTGCGTGCTTTCGCGTGCCTGCACAACTCCTGATATAACTGCTGCACTGACTGAAGTGTAGGCTGCTTTTGCGAAAATGTGCAGCAGCTTGGAGAGCAAAACCCCCCTATAATACACATACACACACACACACACACACACACACACACACACACACACACACACACACACACACACACACACACACACA
>JAPTYQ010000008.1:17673548-17686672 GCA_029814465.1 Ostorhinchus cyanosoma
TGTGTGTGTGTGTGTGTGTGTGTGTGTGTGTGTGTGTGTGTGTGTGTGTGTGTGTGTGTGTGTGTGTGTGTTTTTTGTGAGGGAGTCAGCCCAGATGGCACAACAAGGTGCGCTCCACCACTCTTCTGCTAGATCCCCAAATCTCTCTCTTCCTGTGGCCCTCTCTCTCTCCGTCTTCTCTCCTCCTTGTCTTTTCTCCCTCCTGGACTTTGAACCCAGCTGGCGGAGGTGTTTTTTCTGGGATCAGCAGCAGAATCCTTCACTGCTGTTCTAATTATCTTTCAACTCCAAACCCCAACTGTATATCATTCTTTTATATCCACATCTTTCTCCAACTTCTCTCCCTTTCTTTGCATTTCTTTCTTTTTCTCTCTGTGATGAATCAGAGGCAGGAGCTTCAGTCACTCCTCGGAGTTTTTCTTTTTTTTTTTTTTTTCTCAGTCAAGACAAACAAGAACCTTTAGCATGCAGATGTCACCTTGAGATTAACGTGTGGCGATGCATAGTCTTCATCCTGTTGTTTCTGTGCGAACTGTGAAACTACAGGTGCAGACTTTAATTGAATTTTCTTCTGTTTTTTTCTAATTTCCTGCAGAATTACTGTTGAGTTACTTTTCCCAGAGGTAGAATTATTTGGTAAATGTCAGTATGAATGGAAACAAATATAGATCACAGAATCATATTTATACAGGAAACATGCATACTGAATGACTGCGCAGAATCTGGAAGTAGATGAACACAAATTTAACAGAAGAAAAGTGACTCAAAGTTGGTCACACAACTGAAACTGAATGCAAAACCGTGCTTCAAAGTATGTTTTTGTCAGACGTTCAAACCTCATCCAACCTATTCAACAACAGACTTGAAAAATGGGATGTTTTCTGTTATGATTTCTATATTTTTGCTCCAACCAGCAAATTTGTGATAATGAGAAAAGAAGCATTTTGCTCCAGGTAGAAAAAGAAACCATTTACTCTTTAATTGGTTGAAAGTCGTCCTCATAAAACCGTGGAGTGTGTGCGTTGCCCAAAGTAATATGTGGTTCTTTAAAGAGACACATGTTTTATAGTTTTAGTAAAAAGCACAGTGTGTAATTTCGGACTTTTGGCATCTCTTAATAAAACTGATAATAAAATGTGGAGTAGAAGCTGGTAGTATGAGTAGTGTAGGATTCACAGGTGAAATGTTAGGGTTAGTGAAGGGGATATGAGACACACACACACACACACACACACACACACACACACACACACACACACACACACACAGGTAAACACATGAACTTAATGAATCTGTGGATTTCTTTTGTTATTAGATATTTAACAGAACTCTTACGGTACATACAGCGCCTTTAAAGGTCATTCCATCATTTCAACATCAATATTCTGAGCTGGGTGAAAATTCAGTTTTCATATATCTATGTGAAGAAAATACTTATTAAACACCAATAGTGGACACTGGTGAAAGTCTGTATAGGAATAATACAGGATAGATTATAGCAGAAGTGGGAGCGTTAAACCATAAAGACCCAAAGATTCACCATTGATCAAAAGCATCTACTGATCTAAACTGTTTAATATCTGTTGATCCACTAATCCAACCCATACATGTAAATAATTGGTGTAAAATGCAGTTTATTATCTTTTCATGGTCATCAGATATGAAACATATGGATGTTCAGAAGCTCTGTAGTTACCATGGAAAGACCATCATCTTCTACAACATTGATTCACCAGTCGGATCAGTGACAGTGGATGGACTCACATGTTTTATGTTCAGTTAATGATAGATTTGCTGAAAAAGTCACTTTTTCTTAAGTTTCTCGGTTTTTGATATAATAACCCTCAACTACACTCTGAGCTTTAATGAACATCTACATGATTAGTAAATTAAATATAGGAAAAATAATTGACTTTCACTGAAAAAACAATAAATGGTGATAAACCACTTAAGGAAAGTCAAATATAGAGAAAAAAAAATCATGTGGGAACTGCCACAAAAGTAACACTGGGTCCTCATGGGCTTAGGTCGTAGTTTTTAGGACTGATGTTACAAACACTAATGAAAGACTTGACTTTGACCTGCGTCAGATGACTTGACAAGTCCTTCTGCTCACAAAGAAACTGAAACATGATACGGGTGATTTCCAGTGTAATGTTTGTAAATCATCTTAAAAAAACTTCGTATGGAATAAGAGACGGAGAATAAATAAATCCAGTATCATAAACATTCATATTCATATCAGACATTCAGATCATTTGAAGCGTTGGTAATTTCATCTACAGCAACGCATCATATTCTATGAGATCATCATATATTTTCAGCATCTTTGTCAACTTTTCATGAGGTCAGAGAAATCTAAATCTATCTATCTATCTATCTATCTATCTATCTATCTATCTATCTATCTATCTATCTATCTATCTATCTATCTATCTGGGAGTTTTCTGATTTATCTAAAATGCAACAACATAAGTTTGGACAGTGTTTTAAACCATACGCTGTTGTTTGCAGAGGTTTGTCATTTGTTTCCCTGATGTTTGTTGGAGGTGTCATGAACTCCCGTTTCTCTGACCGTCCATTTGCCATCAGCTGTCGGCTCCTGGTGTTTTCCACAGTTGCCACCTGATCTTTACCGTCAGCGCCTACAGATCACTCGTCGGACAGTTTTCTTCTTCCTTCTTATCTGATTGTGTGTCTACTTCTGTTTTTAATCCGTACAAACCTCCTCCTTATCTCCAGACGTTTACATTACAGAAGTAGGACGCGCACATACTGCTGTATAGGTAGATGCACATATTTGTACACAGTTTTAATGTGTGTGGGTTTTTAGTGTATGAGAGTGCAAACCTATCCAACTCTTCCTCAAACGCCCCTCCCCGCTCGTTCAAACAGAACAAGCGCCTCCTGGGCAAATATTTAAAGTCAAAACAGGCCGGGCCCATAAAAAAGCTGAGAGGTGGTGGTAGTGGTGTGGCTACATCTGTCAGAAGGGGGAGATGAGAAGAGGGGAGGCAGCAGCTGCCGAAACGAGTCTGGACACTGCTGACGGCAACACCTGTCCATACTGGAGACACGCGGCTAGCAAATGTCCAGCCCCTGCCTCCCAAATACACACAACAGCACACACACACACACACACACACACACACACTTACACACACTTACACATATGCATATCGCTGTCTAATTGTGCAGGAGGATACACATGGATACAAACACACACCTTACCCGGGCTTTTGTAGCTCACCACACCCCTTTCCTCTGGCTGACCCCCATCTGTTGCCTCCCTGGGGAGTGTGTGTGCGCATCGGTGTATGTGTGTGTGCGTGCGTGTGTGTGTGTGTGTGTGTTGGGTAGGAGGTCAGGGGAGGGGACGGGCAGGCGTTGGCCCCGGCTGCCCATTGATCAACAGCTGCTGGGCTTCTCATGCTGGGCCGGGCGGCTGGGAAGGCGACAGCAGCTGGGTCGAAGAGAAGGTAAAAAGCTCAGGGGCCAGAGGCTGGGACCCCGTGGATGGAGCCGAGGTCAGGGCCACGGGGGTCTGAGCTTACAGGCCGGGACCAGGAGCGGGGTTACAAAGAGTCGGAGGAGTGGATTTTCAGAGTAAAGATCAGGTCAACGGGATGGAGATGGAGATGGAGATGGAGATGGAGATGGAGATGGAGATGGAGATGGAGATGGAGATGGAGATGGAGATGGAGCTGACGGGGACGGACGACGAGGTTATGGAAGGAAGCCAACGAAGAGGAGCAGGACTGAAAAGAGTAAAAAAAATAAAGAGAAGTCTAATAATCCCTCCAGAAAAAACTTCACATATTAATTCTTGAATAATAAAAATATAGAACAAGATGAAAACAATATAATAGACACAGGAAGAAAACGACATTCAAGGCCAAATATGATGAAAACAATGTGGAAAAACTACTTTATAACTGATGAAAACTTCTTTAAAATATCAAAATGATATAAAAGAAGCAAAAAAGATTAACCAAATGTAGAGGACGTAAAAAGACACAAAATGATTAAAAAAAAACAACTTACAAAATGCAACAAGTTGGAATTAACACAAAAGACGCAACTAAACCCTCTTCTGTAATATTCTAATTTTGTCAGTTTAGGTCTGGTTTGTGAAAAAGTAAACATATATCTTCATACAGGTTTCATTTCATTTTCAGCCGAAGTAAATAATGACAAATGCATTTAATCACAATCAGAACAGCTTTATTGTCACTGCAGATTTAGAAAGAAAAATCCAATGAAAGTAATAAATACATGTAAACAAAACATAAAACAGCATAAAAGCAATTTCATCATTTTTATAGAAGCTTCAAGACTTTTTTTTTGCTTTTGGAAGGGAGACAAAATAGTAGTTTTGCCTCTTTTTGTCTTCTTTTACACTTAAGAAATAAGGAAAAGACTTTATCATACATTAATGCATTCATTTATGAGGTTTAATATGTAATGATCAGGGTAAAACCTTTTACAATGATCACACTTAACCTTATACACTTTTAGTCATTCTGTAACTTTATCATGATAAGAAACTTACTTGTTGCTTAAATGTGTGACTTGTACATTATAAAAAAAAATATATAAAAAGATAATTTTGACCTTTTAAATAGGTAATAAAAATACAACCTTACAAGATGGTTGGAATAGAACAGGATAACTCATCGTACAATCGATTAAAATAGTTCTAAATCTGTAAATGATCCACACGAGTGATGTTTTTATTTATTTCAAAACAGGACAAGTTCAGACAGAGTTTTAAAACCTATGACATTGTTTGCAATGTCTTTTCTTCAAGGTGTCTAAATCTGTAAATTTATCATGATAAAATAAAAACGTGGTTATCCTATTTACAGAAATGCTAAAAAAAAAAAAAAAAAAAAACTATTGAAAATGTGTAATACAGTGTATAGTTTTTAAATCCTAAGATATTTTATTTAACCCATAAAGACAGTGATAGTTCTATAGCAGTTCCCGAATGAATTTTTCTCTCTATTTATTCTTTCTGAAGTGATTTATCATCATTTATTCTAATATTATCCTCTGTACTGTATGTTCCATTTTCTTTAATGAGAATCAGGTATTTTCTTGTATTTACTTCACTGAATATGCAGATGTTCATTAAAGCTCGGGTTAAAGTTGATGGTTATTATATCGAAACAGAGAAAACCGAAGAAAAAGTGACTCTTTCGGTAAAATATATCATTAACAGAACATAAATCATGTGTCTTCATCCACTGTCATTGATCCAACTCCATTGGTTTTTACTGGTGAATCAATGTTGTAGAAGATGACGATGTTTCCATGGTAACTACGGAGCCTCTGAACGTCCAAATGGGTCATATCTGATGACCACGAAAAGATGAATAACTGCATTTTACACCAGTTATTTAAACAGATTGATAAGATTAATGGATCAACAGGTTTTAAACAGTTTAGATGCTTTCGGTCACCAGTGGATGTTTGGGTTTTTATGGGTTAATTTTGTTTTTTTCTTTCAGTTTTAAAGGGATAAATTTGCACACGGTGACCAATTTTTGGAAGGACAGAGGTGTCCTGATAAATGTTTGACCAAACCTGTTTAGGTTATCTTATCTTTAAGATAACAGAGGTACTTGTATCAGACTGGACGCTGTGTAGTAATACTTTACAGACTGATGTGTGTTCCTGCCACAGCTCACAACAAACCTGTGCCCGTGTTGAAATGTTCTTTAGAAGCAGGTCGCCTGACAATGTGTCCCACAGCTGTTGGCCAATGGGAGCATATAGTTAAATGTGTGTGTGCGTGTGTGTGTGTGTGCGTGTGTGTGTGTGTGTGTGTGTGTGTGTGGTTAGAGACTGAGCTGATATAAGGGCTGACAGCTGTTATCAGCGTCGGCCGTCACACATCTGCTGCGTTCAGGCTCTTTTACAGAGTGTCCACTTCAGGGGGTGAGAAGACGAGAAGAGGGGCTGCGAAGAGGAGGAGAGAAGAGTTGAAGCAGGTGAGGAAGGGTCAAGGCAGATAATGAGAGAAAACAACTTTGGTTTTACGGCCGTGAGTTCCACAGGGAGGTCAGACACTGAACAGCCTTTAATCACAAATCCATACAGTCAATCAGCTCCTTTAAAGGCTCTGGTTTGTACCTAATGAAACATGTAGGGATCAGAACGACGCAACACACAGCATTCATGTAAGATATTTAAATATAAACTACACACCAAAAAAAAAAAAAAAAAAAAAGGAAGAAAGTAGCCATGTTTCAATACTTTTTTTATTTTTAGTCTAAAAACAAACCCATGAGAAATGAGTTTTGCACCAGAAAATGTATCTATTTACCTATTTTCAGGGAATATATCAAATGTTTTCTCAATAAGACATTCAAAGTAACTTCATCATAAATTAAAGAACCGGACACATTCTGTCCTTTACCATTTTACACATCAGCTGCAGTTCAGACGTGCACATTAATATGTTATTAGGTGAGTCTTATTCAACTTTAATTAAGGTGTAAATTCTTCTTTAATGCATTAAGACCCAAAAAGCCACTGGTGACCAAAAGCATCTACTCATCTAATAACTATTAAACCACTTTTCCTATTAAAACATGTAAATAATTGGTGTAAAATACAGTTTGTCATCTTTTCATGGTCATCAGATATGACCCATTTGGATGTTCAGAGGCTCCGTAGTTACCATAGAAACACCGTCATCTTCTACAACATGAATTCACCAGTAAAACCCATGGTGTTTGATCATTGACAGTGGATGGAGACACTTGTTTTTATGGTCAATTAATGATATCTTTGCTAAAAAAGTCACTTTTTCTTTGGTTTTCTCTCTTTCTGATTTAATAACCATTAACTTTAATCTTGACTTTTATGAACGTCTACATGATCAGTGAAGTAAATATAAGAAAATACATGATTTACACTGAAAAAAAACACAAAATACAGTGAATAATATTATAATAAATGGTGATAAATCATTTAAGAAAGGTTGAATAGAGAGAAATTTATTTAGGAATAAAGCTGGCACTGAGTCTTAACTCAGCAGAACTCAACAGAATATTCACTTTAATGAAGAATTCATACATCATAATGTTTATTTCCTTGGAATAAGCAACATTTCTTTAAAATTTTGCCTTTTTTTTGTTTCAAGTGTTGAAGTGATAAATCACCCCATTGGCTGATTTTTTTTTTTTCTCAAAACAATAACATTTATTTTAAACAAATTTAAGAATATTTAACTTATTTCTAGTAGGGCTGTTCTTGAGGTCTGCATTTTGGTATAAAACCTGGAATGGAACAGACCTTTCACCTTCTCCATTTTACCTTTAAGTTGATGGTTTTGTGCGCCTTTGGGTGCAAAAGTCAAGACCTGAAGCCAAGGAGTCAAATGTTCCAAACTACACTAAGAAGATAAAATTTCAGACAGTAAACTTTTATTTTAACCTCGCTCTGGGGTGGAATGTCCCTCTTAAATGTGGGAGAATAGGAAAATGTGGCTGCGAGAACAAGTATGACCTAAATGCCACTGGTGACCTTTGCACAAAAGTCAGACCACCTTAAGAGACGGAAGCACAGTGAAGCAGGTAACCTGAGCAGGAGGTCCACTCATATTTCCATCTGAAGCGAAGACAGATTGAGATGAGTCACCTCTTCTAGGTAAACCACGATGAATATTCAAACAGCTTCCACAGGAAAACAGCAAACTTATTTAGATTTACAGTTTCAGTCTTTGAACTGAAACTTAATGCATCACAGATTTATGCTCTGTTTGGAAAATTTCACTAGTTGGATGCTTCCAGGAAACTGAGGACCTAAAAACAGGACAGAGGGCTAAGAATTCAGACATTTACGGAGATAAAAGAGAAGCTATTTTTCAGATAAAACACATTTTTAGATTATTTTTTATACAAAAATCCACAACTAACACGATAAAAAGGACACGAAAATTACACGCTACTATTTTTTCGGACAGCCTTTTATTCTCTCACAGGTACATTTTGGGAATCGAACTAATTATGCAAGGGAGAGTGTTTCACAAAAATGACCGCTGTTGCAAAATGACTCATGATTTGTATGTGTTTAAATGGGCAGGTTCTGTATGTAACAAAAGTGGACACGATTGGTTATGCACGAAACCTGGAATGAGATTGAGATTCATGAAAAACCCACATGTCTGGATTCGAAAAACCACTAAGATTATCAAATTTAACACAGTGTTTTTATTTATAAGACCATTTACAGCCATGTTTTCCAGATCAAATGCACTGATACCGAGGTAGCTTTTCATGTCCCAATTTAGGTCCTATTTTTGGCCCCAATATTTGATTAAAAATTGATTCATTCTGGGATGGCTCAGAGAAAGAGTGTAATTTTTTTTAAATTTATTTGTCTAAAGTCATCATTAGGTACATCCTGGAGGGAAATATGTCTAAATTTGTCATTTATTATTGGTACTAAAAAGCTGGAAAAGTGCCAGACACCAAAATGAGCCCAGTTTCATAGAAGGACCCAGTTGTTTTTTTTTTATTTTCATTTTTTTACCTTTTCTTTAGTTTGACAGTTTAACTCTTTATCAGGCAAGTGACTATTTTTGGTAATTTCCACATACATTACAAGATAGTGACAGCAACGGTTACAGATTTCGGGTCCAATGTGGTCTACAGGGTGTGTACAGTCCACCTGTGCATGAACAGTGAGTGGACCTGCTTTGTTTGGTACCATGAAGTAATGGTACTAATGTAAGGAACGATGTTCAAAGGGAGAATACAGGAGTCTATATCAGCACTTATGTTCTTAAACTGATGTTCCTTTCACTTTACATGTGTTTTTCTTGTATTTTTTTATATATACTTCTTGTATTTATTTGTTTATTTATTTATTTTTTTGGCCACTTACGGGTAAGGAACCAAATATGGTAACTTCATTGACTTCTATTTTCCACGAAACAATAAAGAATTTAGAAAAATTTCATAAAAGCAATGTAAGATGCATGTTATATCCTCCAAAAACACACTAAGGTTGGAATTTCAGAGTATTTCTATCAGTGCACTATAAAGGGTTAATCTTTAATTTACATTGAGTTTTAGTAAATTTTACAAGTGCAAAAGCAGTGATGAAGCAGTTTTAGATCGCTCAGGTTTTCATTCTTTAAAGACGAAGCTGAAAAAGGGAATAAGCATGAAGCGCTGTGGAAATAAAAGGAGAAAAAACACTGAATTTACCCACAAATCTGTTTTCTTTGCAGTGTTCACTAGAGTTTATAATTAGCTTTCATGCAGCTGAAATGTTCAAGTCAGCTGCTTCTTTCACTGATAGATCTGGTTTCTGTCGCCTATTGTAGCTCTGGACTATGAACAAAGTCTTATTCATTTATTCTTTTGTCTCAATTTCTACTTAGGCTGTATTTAATTTTTGAGCATCTCATGCACCGTATGGATTCATTTCATGCAGCGTAGTTTAGTTTATACAGTTTTGCCATTTAAAAAAAAAAAAAAGGTAGAATATGTAACAATTTAATTAAAAAACTATGCATTCCTTATACAAAATAACTATTCATGTTGTATATTTTTGTTTTGTACTGTCTTGTATTACTTTGTGTCAGTCTTGTGTTGTTTTGTGAAATTTAATCTAAAATAATGATAATAATAAGAATAAAAGGCGTATATATTAGAACGATTCCCTCTCCATCATTCCTTGTGCTCCTCTGGCAGTAGATGGTTTTGTGTTTACCTGCACAGACACTCTTCTCTGTCTGCAGTTCCTTATTTTTCTCCTGTTTAAGTCGTTTCTGGACACCCACCTTTGGGCAGTCAGTCTTTTTTTGCAGTGTTGTGATTGACTCTGAATCCCCTCGGCCTCATGTGTCTGTCCAGGTCTCAGTTCTGGATCTGCTGCATTCACTCTGAAAAGTCCCACAATGTTGTACGAATATATGGAAGATATTTATTTCTATAAAACGCTATGAAAAAAAAAAAAAAAATCAGAAGAAACCATTGCTTTTCTCCATTTCTGTAATTTTACTTTCCTTCCTGATTCATTCTCCATCAAACTCAAATACACTTTATTTATAAAGAACAACAAATAAGTATTGACAGCTGTGAAAATCCTAAAATAAAATAAGCAAAATAAGCTGTTTACTATCTGTTATTTACATTATTAGGACTCTAAACTGATGTAACATTATCATTAAGGAAGCAAAAGTAATGTGTTATGTTGTATAAATGAGAGGTGGAGGTGGGATTTAATACATTTTCTTTTTCCCACTCCTTTTTGAGAAATATTTACTGAATTTATTTTGTTATTACTAGTGTACATGGCAATTGCTGTATTCCCTTGATCACCTCTATTTATTAATGTATTTGCTCTGATATTAGTTCCTTGTACACATCAAAGTTTTGTTTTTTCTTCTGCTCGAAACAAATAAATGAATAAAAAAAATGAAAAAAGCTTTATCAACAAACTAACAAGATGCAGGTAGACACTCAGATGATTACATCTACTTTTATTTTTCTTATTTCTTTTTTTTACATAAACTCAGAAGATACTTATGAAATATTCTCAAAAGTCCCAAACAAACAATATAAGCATTCATACCAGTAAATTTTTTTACCTTTTTTTAATTTATAAATCAATGAAATGTGAAATATAGTTAGATGTATGTCTTTCTGTTGGTGCACGTTACAGGTAACATGTGACATGTCATGAATAGTCTTTCATAAACACTCACTTCGATGCAAGGATGCACCGATTAGAATTTGGTTGCCAAAGGTCAAAGGTCAAGATTGCTGTCACCTCACCAAACACAGTGCAAGGACACACTGGTGCAAAGATAGTAGATGTGTTATCTGTTAAATATCTGACAAATGTTTTTTTTTTTTTTTTCCCAGAGTATTCAACATCTTAATTCCTTTTTGTGCAGAATTCCTTGAAATCCAAACGGAATCTGGTGAAATAAACAAAATCATCATCAGCCTTTTCAGTTTCAGACCTCAGAACCTGAGAGAAGATGAAGGTTGTGATTAGATGTGGACTTTCTGCTGCACGTCGCAGCTACAATACGCACACGTCCCATTGTTGGATGGGCCTTTGTGTACAGGTCAAAGGTCAGGGACACAGAGAGAGAAAGGTGTTTAAGTAAACAAAATGAACAAAGAAGCGCTGAGCGTCTTGAATGAGTAGATGTGTGCTTTTGTACCCGTAGGTGAGTTCATCCCTTCGCTTTATGGTACAGTATGTGAGCGCTTCTTAACAGCACAGTTGACTCAAGGAAAAAAAAAACTCATTTGCTTGTCTTTTTACTCACAGCACAATGCAGAGGCTGAGCTGGACAAAGAAACCTCACTGTGGGATTCAAATGAGTGGGGGTGGCGTGAGGGGTCGGAGGGTGGAGTAGGCCTGAATGAGTGGAACTAGGAGGAGGAGGAGGAGGTGATGGAAGATGATAAGAGGAGGAAGGGGCAGCTGGTTGTCATGGACGCGGGGCAGCGGTGCCCTAAAACCTGCTGCGATGCTGTTCGTCCGCTCATCAACATCATCACGCAACAGTGAGGAGGAGCAGGCCCGGTGCCAGACGCCACCGTGGGTCTGTATGTGTTTCAAGGTGACACAGTTTATTTTACAGGCTGACCTTACTCCCACCACAGCTGTGTCACTCATACTGCAGCTTCAACGTCCTGCGTCTGCCATAGAGGGGTGTTTGTCCTCAGTGATGGACGCATCTGGACGTGTTGTATGTGTGAGTGTATCTGAGTGTGTTGGTGGGTTTTAGAGGTGGTTGGCTTAATTTAGATGTAGTCAAATACGGAGAGGAAGCTCGGTGAGGGCAGGGAAATGAGCAGCAGGTGAGGCTGTGGTTAAAGACGCCTGTGGTCACACCGACGTAAGGTTCAGAATAAACATTAACGCAGGTTCTTCTGTCTTATTTCATCTGTAAATATTGTAGTTTCTTTCATTTTCATGTAGTATATATATCATCATCTCTTGAGACCCAGCAATGCATTTTTGTCCTCTGTAGGGGACAAAATTAATAATAATTAAAAAAAAAAAAAAAAAAAAACACTGTCCACTGCAAAGGACCTTCCATAAAAAATAAAATAAATACAAAAAATGATAAAACATGTATCAGAAGAAGCTGTTGCATTATGCCAATTATTTAATGAAAAAAGCCAATTTTTTTTTTTACTTTCCTGGGTCTCGAGGATAATTGCATAAAATGTAATTTTTCAGGAAACACTTTAACATAAAAACATGATTTAAGTGAAAAGGCCATTTTTGTAAATAAATAAATAAATAAATTCTCCTGTATACCCTACTTACTCACCTTTTTGAATTGAATTACATCAACCTGTCCAGGAACTACAGGTGGAAATGAGCTCCATCTATAACCTGCCACCATCATCTTTCCTTTGGACTGTTTCTATAGGTCAGTGTGTTGTCGTCTTCTGTCCCTGTTCAGATCAAATCATGCAACACTATTATCACTTCCTAAAATAATGGCCTGAGTTCATCATGATGGATTGATGGTTATTTTATAGATTTGTTGTCTAAAGTACAGATAGAATTACTAAACACCATTTGGGCTGTTTGTTAATGATCAAATGTGTATATTTGTGTGTATATGTACATTTTCATAAATCTGTACATATAGATATAGATGCACACTGTACATTTCAGTCATTCATGGTCCAATGGCTCCCTCTAGTGCTCAGAGTCTGGAACCTGCTCAACATTTATATCAGATAGTTTTCAGAGATGTTTCCCTCCAAACATGACAAGTACAATTTTTCTTGATATGATGCATGTAAAATGAAAAACTTCAAATAACTTAAACAGCAATGATAATTAACAATAAAATAATGTCATCTCTCTTTTGTACATGTTTGTTTTCCATAATGTGGATAAAGAATAGAACGGAAAAGAATAGAACGGATTAGAATCAAACAACACAGACTACAACAGAATAGACTAATAGATAAATAACCAGCTAATGTATTCATATTATATAACTTCATTTCAAGATATTTCATGCATATGTTTTCAATAATGTGTTTATAGAATAGAATAGAATAGAATAGAATAGAATAGAATAGAATAGAATAGAATAGAATAGAATAGAATAGAAT
>JAPTYQ010000008.1:17872100-17887000 GCA_029814465.1 Ostorhinchus cyanosoma
TATCCTCTGAATTTAGCATTTTTTGCCATTAAAATCAGCTATTTTCATATGTTTAACTGACTGATCATGTAGATGTTCATAAAAGCTAAAAGTAAAGTCAATGGTTATTATATCAAAACACAAAAAAATTTAAGAAAAAGTGACTTTTTCAGTAAAATATATCATTAAGTGAACATAAAACATGTGTCTCCATCCACTGTCATTGATGCAACTCCATGGGTTTTACTGATGAATCAATGTTATAGAAGATGACTGTGTTTCCATGGTAACTACAGAGCCTCTTAACATCCAAATGGGTCATATCTGATGACTATGAAAAGATGACAAACTGTATTTTAGACCAATTATTTACATGTATTAATAGGATTAGTGGATCAACAGGTATTAAACATTTTAGATCAGTCGGTGATTTTGGTTTTTTTTTGGGTATTTACTGGTTAAACATGGCATTTTTGTTAAATAGTCACATGAAAAGGTGAAAAAAATCTCCATCAACGATTTGTTTCTGATAAATAATAATAATCAAAAAGTAAATCTGCTAACTAGAAACTATTTTTTTTTTTTAAATCTACAATATCAGATGAATAATATCTTTTTTTGGGAGGATCATGGTGGGAGACAGTGTGATAAAGTTGATCATTTTGAAGCAAGATCTGCCAAGAATGAACACATCTGCATACTAATGTGCACTGGTTGCCAACATAACCATCATACGCCACTGAAAGGCTTTGTAGGATTTCACTGTAGATGGATGAAAGGCAGCACTTACAGTCAGGGAATGACTGATCACTCACAGTAAAACCAAGTAAACTCTAAACGCGTCACATTGGAGCATCACTTACCTATTTAATTAAAGAATCCACACCGAGACAATCTCCTATTTTAATGAACATCAACTTATATTTGACTTGATCAACAACAGAAGGGTATCATGCTGCCTTCAAAGCAACAAAAAAAAAACCAAAAAAAAAACTTGGTCCTCACTCAAAATTCTCTTCATTTTCCAACTTTTGAGTTCAGTAAAGGCACATTATCAAACACGTTGATTTCATTTTGGACTGGACCGTACAAAGAGGGGTCTGATCTCTCTATTTGTGTTGTCTGTTCTTGGCTTCAGTCGTGGCTCGCTCTCTTCACGACCATGTTTCACTTTGTCGCCCGACTCTCCCTGCTGAGAGGGGACTGTCACCCAGCACTCTGCCAGGCCCGACACACACACACACACACACACACACACACACACACACACACACACACACACACACACACACACACACACACACAGATCCATCTCCTCGTCCTGTTTCTTCATCTTTATCCCCTTCATATCTGATTTCCTTCTTATACGTTTCCTATATTTAAAGTTCTCTGGCTGTTTTCCCTTGTGCCATCTTACTGAGAAACTCATTCCTCTGGGCAGATTTGAAGCATGTGGTGGCCAGAGATTTAGACAGATATATCTCTCCCATTAACATCTGCGCCCCTGGCCTGCTCTGCTCTTTCCAGAAGGCCACCGCATACACCCCCACCCACACATATACAGCACTATATACACACACACACACACACACACACACACATACGCCGCAGTTCAGCCATGGTTGACAATCAAGGACAGTTGGTTTTGAGCAGTGTCAGGACAGTTAGACTCTCACGGGGAGTCTCCAAACTACAGGCGACTGGCACACAGACAAACACTCAGAGAGCACATTTACGGCCAAACACTGAACGCCATCTGTCAGTCACCGTAGGAGGATATTACTGCTGACACACACATGCACACCGACGCACACACAGCCACTTTCTGTCTGCCTAAATCTGTATTTATCTCACAAAAATTCACACCACAACAGGCTCGTGCGTCGGCAAATGGAGTGTGCACGAGTGTGTGTGGAAAGGTTTGTCTCGTGCATATTCTGAGCATGTGTGTAAACAGCATGTCTGTTTCATCAGGAATGTTGTCTTTGTGTTGCATCTTTATAAACCTAACCATGATTTTTTTTTTTTTTTTTAGTTGTGGAAAATAACAGCAAGAATCAACATAATTTTAACATCAGAGTAAAAAGAGTGACACCCATCATAATGCAGTCTGTTGACATAAAACTAATTAGAAGTTTATGGTAAATACTGTCGCAGTGTGAACAAATGTGTGCGTCTGCCGTCATTTATAAAGTGTTCATAAGGTGTGAATTATTGCTTTATTCGTAGTTGATCAATCTTTTACTAATGTCTCACAGATGTGTTATAAACAATTAAATATAGTGTGCTGTGCTGTGAGGTCATGAAAAATATTTTATTTTCTACTGATGCGCAGATAAATTGTGGTAAATATGAATAAATACTCACAGATTTATTCTGATGCAATCATGTCAGTAGGTATGTTTATCAATCAGTCAATAATAAATGGATTTAATTGTCAAAACCGTTCTTTAAGTGTGTTTATCAGAATCTGAAACTTTATTAATATCAGGGTGGGAAATTACTCAGCATATTCTGAATAAAGAGAAGAGACACTGCAAAACAATATCAATATATACAGTAAACGAATACAATACAGAAAGAATGATTCAAAGGGAATAAATTAATTCTTTTTTAAAAAGTGTAAAGACAGATCAAGACTTTGTTTGAGGATTTTGGTTTTATTGAGTCCAGAAACGTCCACAAAGAGGAGAAGTGGTTGAAAATATGTAGTGTTTGTATCTATGAGCATTTATTTAGTGCTTTTTATAATCATTAATCAAGCCAATGATGTAATGTATTAACTTTGTAAAACTTCTAGAATGTTTTATATGTAACATCATTATCTGTGAAGTAAATAGTTCAGTTATTTGAGTCCAACATTAAATGTCTGAAGTTGCACAAAAATCAATGATGAAGAAATTCACTGAACACGTTTTGACTTCATTGTTTTCTTGAGCTGAAGCACATATGCATTTGGACTAATAATCTGGATCTAAAATATCTCTTTTTGTAAAATTAAAATAAATTTCAAACTGGAATCGACCAGATTTTGACTAATTCCCTCCAGAATGTGAACAAACACTTTTTAAATGAACTTTGTTTTTTTACAGTAGATCTACTTTCTATTGTGATTGAAACCTCTATAACAGCAGATGATCCATCCAGCCTGAAATAATAATGCACATGGATGTCATTCTGCAGCTCCATCCTCTCACTTCCCACAACCCTGCGTGGACAAAGAGAAGTGTCAACACCACCTCTCTAACTGCACAATTAACATGCAAATGAGCTCTGTCGCTAATGGCGATGGCACAGTGCTCTTATGATGGAAATATGCTTTCTGTTTTGGCAGTATGGGTTAAACATTAGTCTGTGGAATCAGCTGAGGACAGGAGGGCAGGAGGCCCCGAGGCTTCCCCGAGGGCAGAGAGAGAGAGAGAGAGAGAGAGAGAGAGAGAGGTAGAGCGACACAGAGACGACCAGGGAACGGCCTCTGCACCTGCTTCACTAACTATGACCACGACACACACACAGAGGACGACCAGGCGGTTCTAATCAGCCTCGTTCGGGCTGTCAGCCTGCTCAATAAGTTATCCCCTCAACTGCTTTTGTTCTAGAAGCAGCTCGGGCTGATGCGGCCATTGCCCCTTATTCAACTGAAATGTATTTTCAATTGCCACCCTCAGGCATGAACCCTGCAGCAAGAAAACAAACCAGCTGACCACTTCCTCCCATATACACACACCACCCAGACATGCCTGCAGCAGAGGTCTTCAGGGTTCATCTGAAAACTTTAAAGCTTTAAATGTCCCAACTGCTTGTATATATTCGACTAAAAAGCTTTGATAAAACTCATAAGGATCAGAGATGGAGATGGAAAGCCTCTGTATTTTCTTAATTAAAGTACATTTGAGATTAGGAGTTAATGTTTTGGAAAAGGCAGAGTGGTCGCAGGCTGACAGGATTATTGCCTTGTTAGCATCTGTGTCCAAGAGTGAAAAGAAAGGCAATGTCCCTCCAAGTGATAAACCTAGAGTGGCTCCAGTAACAGGTGTGTGCTCTGCAAAGGGCCGGTTATTTGTCAAGTTTCATGAAAAGAGGAGCTGACGGCTACAAGTCCATTCAGTCATCACCAACCGGTGTTTAAAGGAAAACACGCAGGATTTATGGAGGACTTGAACCTCCCATCTGTTTATTTATTCATTTATTTATGTGTTTACACTTATAACCCCTGTACCCAGAGGATGGATGTGTTTTTAAAAGTAGTAAAAAATAAATTAAAAAAAGTTATTGTAAGCAACAATATATTTCTTTTTTCATTTTTTTTCTCACACCTTATTACACTAATCTATAATTATTAGTAATAATGAATAGTCTGAACTAACAGATATTCAAAATGTTTTATTCCTTCAGCTGTTGCACTTTTAAACTCTGACAGCATTCATTTTATATGAGATTTTTTTTTTTATGTTAGCAGAACTAACAGTCTTTGTGGCCTGTATTGGTATTTATTGTTTATTTATTGTTGATATTTTTGTGTAATACTTTTATACTTTTATCTGTATACTAACTGTCACAATGCACTTTGAATGTTGACTGCCTCTGAATCTGGTGAACTGTTATTGTCTTCAACTTCAGGCCTTTTTCTTCAAAATGAGAAATTCTGACTCAGATGGATTTACATGATTCTAAGTACAGATAAAATTTTGATATTTCAGAAGGATATATTTGACAAAAACACCTTCATTTTCACTGCAATTTTCACACTCCAATTCTTATCTTGAAAGAACACCAGTGAAACAGCCTTTTATTTATTTATTTATTTATCTTTATTTTTTTCATTTTCAGCTCAGAAAAATTTCAGAATCCTCTTTCTGAAAACAAAATGCACCATTTTCACTTCCAGTGTTGACCTGAAAAAAAGCCAGAAAACATCCTCATTTGCAACTGCCACGACCACCATTTGTCCTGCATATTATTTGCATTATTATTCTGAGTTTTATTTTGTTGCTTTCCACCAAATGATCCTCTTCAGTGGATTTCGCAGTGCTTCATGGCAGCAGTAACAGCAGCAGCAGCAGCAGTTGTCTCTGCTTTACTCAGCTCCTAATTAGCCAGAATTAAGAAGTATTTCTCTGCCCATTGAAGAGTCCATTTCCTTTGAAACCGGAGCATAATAAACCTTAAGTAATTACCCCAACTCATGACTATTAACTCGCAAACTGCCAGCTTCCCTTGACAACATCCTCCTCAGTGTTGTGTGGTTAAAAGGCCATTGCAGCTACCCAGCTATTTACATCCCATCTGGCAGCCTGCGAGGGACAGACAGGCTATACTCATTCCTAAAGACAAAAAAAAGAAGTGGAAAATGAACTCTTTCACTCTTCCCCAACTTATCCACTAACACACAGAACTTGTGCTTTCTTCGCTCCAAATAAAAGTTACAAAAGGCCTTCTTCTTCTTTTCTTTCCCTCTTTATTTTTTTAATCCACACACTCATTTGCATGCGCCGAGGCCGCAGAGGGGGTCTGAATATATAATCTTCTGCATTTAGTAGCCTGTAATCCCGACGCCTCTCTGTGATGTGATTTTCTTCTCTTGGTCCCCCATGAACAATTAACTTGTAATCTCCACAAACATACATTCTGTCGCTGCAGAGATGAGACGGAGAAACACCCAAGGGACCCGCCGGACAAACCGCTCTGCGCTCCCAAGGCGGATCCCTCTGTGGCTGTAACAGGGGACCATTCAGCCGGGCTCTATTAGGCTGCAGCCTCGGCCCTCATTTCAGCCTCATTTTCCTTTTCTTAACAGTCGTAAGAGCTGCTCGGAAATGTCAAATAAATCCTGTCTGATCGGTAGATGCATCGGACATAACCTGATGGAGAGGCCACTGCGCGTAAAAAGAGCCAAAGTTGATGATGGAATTGAATGTAACTTGTCAAAACTGAAACCTTCATGTGGCTGAAACCATGATTCGTTATACGTTTATGAATATATGAGGAAGGCACCTCTGAAAGTTGTGTCATATGAAGCAAAAAATAATAATGAAATAAAATTAAAAAAAATACTATCAAGATCAAAGAAATTAGAGACGAAAACGCACATAGTCACTGGTAATTTTCAGAATACACACTGGTAATTTTTCTACAGTACACTGGGTTTACGATCTGTGACTTTATTTTTCTACCAAGAATATTGCTTTGTTTATTTTAAAATGATCAGACCATCATATATTTTTTTATATAAAGTAGAATATTCGTCGGAAAAGTTTATGATAATAAACATTTGGTCTTTCTGGAGTTGAGGCCTGCATCAGATTTCACATTGACCACGTGAATTAATATTTTACAAAAAGAACAAATTTAACTCTGAATGTTGAGATTAGGGTCAAATGAAAACACGTTTTTTTTTTTAATCTAAATTAACCAAAGACGAATTGATGAAAAAAAGAAATATTATAGGCCTATAATTGAATTAATTATAAGACAATATATATACATTTTTTAATCATAAATACTGTTTCAATATCATACAAATGCGGTTTGGAATAAGAAGAAGGCAAAAACGTATGGTCCATAATTTCTGTTTTATTGAAATTTTATCCAGGACGCTTGGAGATAATAAATATTTCATTAATCAACAATGTACAAAAATAAAGACACAGGGTCTCTGGGCATAACAAATTCAGTTCAGCAAAAACAATCATGCTGTGATGTCATCATCGATAATACAGCATCATGCAGGAAACAAACAAACAAAAAAAGTGGAAATCAAAGCACAAATGGACGTACAATGAGGCACAAATAAAATCAATCTAAAAACTTAGATTCTTCCAATGAACCCGCTGAGGCAGGATCATTTTCGCCAAATACACAAATGTCATTATTTTCATACATACAACTCAAGTTTAAAATCCTTGTTACAAGGCACAGAGAGCATTCTTCGTTTTCACAAAAAGACGCCTGATCCAAAATAAAATGTAAAATGAAACCAAATGTTCATGCAGCCTCTTCCATCTTTCACATTGTGACTAAACTAGTTTAGTCAAACACAAGAGGATTCAGACAAGTTTGTCTTTTTACCTTCAATTGGCAAAATCATCAGTCTATATAAGTCCTTGTTACAAGGAGGAAAATAACACTTTTCTCATACGTTAAACAAGAAAACAGACAGAACAGCATGCACCAGTGAGGCCAAATTAAACCCTCATGCCCTGAATTCTCTATTTACAAACAACACAACATTCCAGTCTCTGCGTGTCTGTCACACAACTGTGGGCATCATTTCATCCCGTCCTTGCCCTCCCCTGTGAGTCTCGTGAGGCTGGTGGAGGTGATGGGGATGTGAGGAGGGGGAGGCACCTGGCAGATGGTGCAGGGACACGGCAGTCCGGCCCAGTGCTGGAACCCGGAGCCCAGCTGCAGGGCCGGGGGCGCAGCCGGGGAGCCCTTCATCAGTGGGTGAGGCGCACGCATCGACGTGAGCCCGGGCAGGGTACTGGACAGAGTGGACGACGTGGACGAAGACAGCGCGCCTCCGAGGAGCGGGTGCACCTGGTGCGCAGCTGCGGCGGCGGCAGCGGCTGCAGCTACGGGGCCCCCGGAGTGTCCACCGGCGCCGGCGGCGTGCGCCACGGTCCCGCAGTGGAAAGCGGAGTGCTGCCCTCCGTAAATCTCCCCCACGAGCCGCTTCATCTCATCCAAGGAGCTGGTGAGCATCAGGATGTAGTTCCTGGCGAGAAGCAGCGTGGCGATCTTGGACAGCTTCCGCACTGAGGGCCCGTGCGCGTAGGGCATCACCTCGCGCAGGCCGTCCATGGCCAGGTTAAGGTCGTGCATGCGCTTTCTCTCTCGGCCGTTAATCTTAAGGCGCAGCGCGTACATTTCCTCCTCTGTGACTTGTTTCTTGAGTTTGTACTTGCTGCTGTTGCTGCTGCTGCTGCCCACTGACTTGGGGTCTCCAGACCTGGACAGGTGGTCGCCGCTTATCTTCTGGCGCTGCTGCTCACCGCCCTGAGTGGAGGAGGACACGGAGGAGGCGAGATGGTGGTGATGATGGTGTGGGAGATGGTCTCGAAGAAACATGCCGTCCATGTCCGGGGAAGAGGCTCTGCTGCTGGAGTCTGAATTCATTTTATGGGTTCGCTTCCGAGGTTGTTGGGTAGGAGGTCGCTGCTGGCTTCCTCCCTCTCTCTCTCACTCTCACTCTCCTCTCTCTCTTCTCTCCTTTTTGCCTCCTCTCTCTTTGTCTCTCTCCCTGGAGCTTTTAGTCACTCTGCTCAGCTGATGTTGTCTGTATCCCGTCCTGCCTGTCCCACGTTTATCCTTTTTATCACATCAGTGAACACTTCCTCTGTGTCTGCCTGTGTTTCTCTGCGGTGAGGAGGACACTGATAGTGGCTATTTATACGAGCGGGCAGACAAAAGCGGCTTTCCTATTCAGAACGCCTCGTTAGGAGGATGACGTGCCCGTTAGAAAAGGGGCGGTGTGCTTTGACTGTCCCAGTGACCGCGGTGCGCAACCATTCACTGCCATTGTCAGGACACTGTTGGGGGCACAGCGCGCTTCTTCTTCTTCTTCTTCTTCTTCTTCTTCTTCTTCTTCTTCTTCTTCTTCTTCTTCTCTTCTCTTCTCTTCTCTTCTCTTCTCTTCTCTTCTCTTCTCTTCTCTTCTCGAGGATCACTTTAAAGTTACTCTTCCTTGGACATACCGGTCAGTTTTAATTCTCCTCTTAGATTTTAGTTGATTTTACTTTATATGTCAGACCTTATAGTGATGTTGATAGTCTAAATTATTTGTAAAACTTCATTAAAACTGGGAAAATGCATTCGAGTTATACTACTTTGTCCGGTCATCATTTTGCTTAATGCGCAAAACAAATTTTACGCATAAAATTACGCGTAAAATTGAGCACGTAAATTTGTTGCGTGATGTAAATATTTATTTAAAATATGACCTGTAATCACTCTCAACCCAGGTCTTCAGCCTGTCAGACATTCAACTCCTTCGTCCAGTGGTTGCCTGAGGGAATGAGGAGGAATGGAAGGGAAATTGCTTTCCCACTGAGCGGCTCCTGCAGCCGCAGGGGAGCAGGGCCTCTGCAGGGACAGAGGTAACATGCCCGCTCCGACACGCAGCACTCTGCTGGCCATATGGCAGCATGTGGGCGTCAATGTTTGGCCCCAAACATCATGTCTGGACCTTCGTAAAACTTTTTTTAATTATTATTTTGCATTTAGCAACAGGGTGATTTTAAATTGTATTTCATTAAAGCAAAAATAAAAAAGACAAAGACAATAATAATAATAATACTAATACTACTACAACTACAACTACAAGTAATAATATTAGCAAAAAAACTAATTATTATTATTATTATTATTATTATTATTATTATTAATAATAATAATAATAACAATAATAATAATAATAATAATAATAATAATAATAATAATAATAAACTGGGCCTTCAGATGTTCATGTCATGTACTCAAAAGTTTCCAAAAAGTTTTTGTTTAAGTCAAAAATATCTCTTAATTGTATTGTCATTATCAGTTAATTGTTTTTAATCCATTAATTATACATTATAGTTTTTGCAGTGTGTAGTTGTTGCAAAAGACACATTTACATTTTTTTCATTATGATCCAAAAATAATTTCCGAGAATAGATATATTTTTTGTAACACCGGGTCCTTATAAATAAATTATGAATATGTAAATCAATAGTTCATTTATTAATAATAGTTAATTTGCAAATAAAAACTAGGCTATTTATAGATTATTTTCATATTTGTGATATAAACTACAATCACAAAAGCTAAAATAAAGTTTAATAATGTAAATAAATAGCACAGTTCAGTACATGACATTTCAGAATAGAATGAATCTCTTCATTGACGTTGGAACCAAAGTGATAACAGTATTAAAATATTGGGACAATACATTAAATTGGGTCAGTATTGACTATATTGAGCTGCTGAGAGTGCTCTCTCCACTCTGAAGAGTCTACTCCAGATCTGTTTTGTCGAGGTGGAGTGGCGGACCAGGGCACCAACAATAACATGTGCAAGTAACTGAAGCACTCGTCCTTCTGACCAAAAACCTCAGCATCCCTCCATCCATCCATCTGTCTGTCTGTCCGTCCATCCGTCCACACACCCACCCACCCAGCCAGCCAGCCCAGCACTTCAAACCCCGATAATAAAGTCTGTCTCAAATTCTACTTGGTGCTCTATCCTTTGCCAATGAGATCCCCCTCGTAGAACAGTAAAAATGTGTATTCACGGCCTCATTGTTGGCCCAGCAAAAGAGCCCTTCTCATAAAGGTGCTGCCAATGCAAAGAAAAGCTCTGGTCGGCTTTGCTCTCTCTTGGTGGCATTTGAAAGTGTAAAGCTTTGAATACCAATTGCTTGAACTGGACATATGTGAATCCGCTGTAAGCCTACTAATCCTGTCCCCAAGTGTTTCTTTGTGTGTGGGGCAGCCTCGCACACCCAAGAGAAAGTGTTCCTAATCCGGCCAATGTGGAAAAATGTGTGAATGAGAGGCAGAGCTGAGGGAGAGCTGGATCCTGCTGTAGGTGCATGTGTGTGTGTGGCTGGGTCAGGTATCAATTTGTATAGAAACAACTGCTGGTGAATGACATTTTTACTTTATGTATTTTGTTGTACATGGGTGTATGTGGGCTTGTGAGGCCCGTAGCTCCGCACCACCCAGGACACTGGTCTAAATGGAGGCAGTTATTCACCGTTCCACAGACGACGGTCGCAGCAGGTCGCCTCTAATGTGCTCTTTTCACTGCGTAAAGCTCTATGCTTTCCTTTTATTCCTCTGTTTGTGTCTTTTTTTTTTATCTTCCTCTCTTTCCTCTCACTCTGTTTCTCCTCCGTTTCTCTGCCTGCCTCCTCTCTCCAGATCCGTACTTTTTCTTTTTCCTTTTTTCTTTTTTTCATAAGTGCCTCTAACTCTCTGCCCTCTCACATCAGTTTTGTGGGCAGTAAAAGGACAGTTGGTTTTCTGTGTGAGTCCGCAGCCTCTGTGTCATCACTGAGCACTCGGAGTGAGCATTAATTGGAAGATGTGCTCCCTCCAAGATCTAACACATAATTAAAGACCAAGAGATGTGAACCTGCTCTCCTAAAACAACCTCTTCTTTCTGTGTCTCCATCTCCTGGGTGGGCCCGGCCACGAGGCCCCCTCTAATAAGCCCAGGGCAGTAAAGAGTGAATGGAGGTGTTCCTCTGGCAGAAAGTAAAAGCAGTGCAGCCCACAGTGCTGTCTCTGTGACACAAACAGCGTCGGTCGAACACCTCTGAGCTGGAAAAAGAAGGGAGACAATGCACACCCGGAGGGAGACACAAGGTCAAGGTCTCAGCCAAAGGTGTCAAGGTTGGCTTCACAAAGTAACCTGTTACAAAGAACTGATACTGTGTCTGCAAAGTGATCGGTTTTGCTTGTATTTCGGTTGAAATGCGTCTGGTTTACAGTCTTTTATATAATCACCCTTACAATGGTTTTAAAGATTTTTTTAACGACATCCCACTGATAAAAGGTCTGTATATTTTACAGTTTTGCCTGTAAAATGTTTCCATCTATCTGCCTAACACCATCATCGAACAGTCAAAATATGATCCAGGACAGACGCTCTCTGCAGACAGGTTCCTCCTGTGACCTAACGGCATAGTTTTATTCCAGTGCAAAACAAAATCAGCAGCATCCCTTGGCAGTAAGTGCAGTTCATAAAGATAATCCAGTCTTAATTCCAGAGATTCTCACACTAATATTGCTTTTATGAAATGAGTTCAGTGTATTCTCCTCTGTTAGAAATTTTACCCCCTTAATTCATAGACAACAAATGAAACTGTTTACGAATCCATTTAAATGCACATTATGATATTTTTTGGTGATGCTGACATGTTCCTTAAAAATAATCTTGTTTATATCCTGACAATATGAAAGTAAATGTCTGTAATTACTTATAAACCTTTATATACAGGAACAACTGTGGTTTTGAACTATGTGAAATAAAAATGTAGTCATTTTTGGCATAAAATAGTGTATGTGAGTAATGAGCAGGCCTGAAGTTTAATCAACTAAATGCATGTATAGTCCAACTGCTGAACTTTAAGTCTTTTCATGTCTCCCTTCAAAGACACCATCAAATCACAGTTTGAAGTTTCACATAAAGCGGGTGAGGTTGAGGCATTAGAACGGCAGATGGAACACAGCAACAAGAGGACCCACGTCTCAGAGTGAAGCCAAGAAAAACACCAAGCTTACATTAGGGGTAAAAAAACAAATAACAAAAACAAAAGGTGCACTGTATCACTCAGTTATGTTTGGATAAGTTTTAAATAAAGTATGTTTCTTCTCATTTTTCTTTGGACCAATTCTGGGTAAAAGTAGATATCAATAAGATTTGTGTCTTTCTCTTTCCTGTTTTCAGTTTTCTGAAAAGTAAACAAACCTTCAAATTATAGAAAGCCTTTAATTAAGGAGATGATCAAACGGTTAAAAGCTCGTTAATTACAGACCTCACAACGATCTCCGCCAACATGAATATTGAGGTCCTAATTAATATTTGTGGGGCTGTTTTGTTCTTGGAAGACATTGGCGTTAATTAGGCAAAAAAACAAGTGAAATTAACATTTCAGTAATGAAAAAACATACCTTCATGTTTTTATTTCATTTGGTCTGCAAATGTTCTGATGCAATTCTATCATCTAAAAGCTTTCTGAAGCATGTTGATGATGAGCTTTATCAGACTGGAGATTATACACCCAGTTGGAGACATTAAAGTTTTAGCATCAAAAACTCAAAAGACAGTTCTGCTTTGAAACTTTCGCAAAGTTTGCAAACAGCCACCGTATGAAATGTTGAGAGTGAAATCCAGATTTGTTGTTGGATTTTTTTTTTTCGGAACTGCGTTAAAAAAAAACACACACGTTTTCCTTTGAAAAAGAAAATCCCTCTTCAGCACAAGTGGATCCTCAATGCTTAACCTTCATTATCATCATCCTCAGTATCCTCCTCACCTCGGTCATCAGTCATCATCCTCCTCCTCTACACACACACACACACACACACACACACACACTCACACACACACACACACACACACACACAAAATATACAAAAGCAGCTCAAGGAAACACACACACACACACACACACACACACACACAGGTGAACACACACACACACACACACACACACTAATACACACACATATACACACCACTTAACCAGTCTCCAGCCCGCCCCACCAGCTTTTGCAACAAGGTTCTCCTTTTAACTGTCCCTTTCAGTGCAGGACAATTGGCCACCTCCCATCGCCTCCTTTCAGGCTGCAGCTCCTCTTCTCCCCATTCTGCTCCCTGTGTCACTTTGTGTCCGCTTCGCCCCCTCGCAATGGGTGCACATGACCAGAAAATGAAGCAAGCGGAGGGAGAGCCCGAGAATGAAAACGAGTATGTTTGTGTGTTTGAGAGAAAGAGAAGCAGCAGAGAGAGATTAACATGTGTGCTTTAAGCTGGTGAGAGAGGGCCCAGGGAGAGAGGGAAGGAGGGAAGGAGGGAAGGAAGGAGGGAGGGAGTGTGTCGATCTCAGCCTCCAAAAGGTTATTATAGAGTAGCTGTGGCATCGGTGTACCAACAAATCACACAAACTCCCTGTTCACACGCTGTCAGCATCCACAAATACAGACTCCAAACACACATGTGCATGTTCAGTTATCTCAGGCTGCAGGATGAAAAGCCTGTGGTTAGTGTTAATTATCACATCATTAACTGCTAATGGAAAAACGATCCAAACAGCTCTTCTCCTGCACTCTGAGCTCACTCTTCTTCACCCACAGGGACCTGGAGATTATTAAGAGGGATAAGAGGACACATTCAGTATCAGGTGCATAAAAGTTACTGATTTCAGTGACACTAAAATGGATCAAAAGTCACCAAATAAAGCTTTCTGCAAAAAAAAAAAAAAAAAAAATCAGTGAGTTTTATTTATTACTAATGTATTGACTATTAGGAGAAGAAGTATCCACCACAATGGGAAATATACACGACTAAGAGTAAAGTCCTGTACTCTAAACTTTACTCAAATACTATGTAAACACTGTGGAATAAGTACCATTATGCAAAACAAACAATGGCCACTCATTGATTTACTGTTAAATCTGATGTCGTTTCTATAGGATGAAAGTTAAGCTCTTTTTAACTACTTCATATGCATCATATACAGTAAGATCTTCATATGTTGTGCTGTGAATCTTTAAAATGCTAACTTTTCATGGGTTCAGGAAGACAGGCCTGTTTTTGTGAAGCATTTTGCAGTTGATCCAAGAGTTCATGAAGTCCATGCAGAACATTCACAAACATTAAATATGTTTAATATGTGCTCAAGAACAAAACTTATGGAAAGTTCCTCCTACATTCCAATCCCTGAATTCTAGGGAGCTTTTAATGAAGATAAAGAGGTGAAATTATTTTAATTTGATTGTAACAAACTACAAACCACTGTCTGTTATTTATCTATAATTTAACCTTTTTTTCTTTTTTTTTTACACTTTATTTTCTATTTTTATTATCATGCCTTTATTTATCTTCTTTCCCTTACTGCATATCCCCCTTTACTCAGTTACTCTGTCATTGATGTCTGTGCAGTGTGTATGTGTCTCAGTGGACTATAAAAACACACTTTGGGATCAATGACACAATATGTATTGGTATTTTATCAGTATAATAGCTTTATTTATATAATAGCTTTATTTATATAGCACCTTTAAAAACATGGTTTACAAAGTGCTTTGACAATAACAATATCAAAACAGTATCTGTATCAGTACCAATACAAGTATCTGTATCAGAATCTGTAACTGTATCTGTATCAATAACTGTATCAGTATCAGCATCAGTATCTGTATCTGTATCTGTAT
>JAPTYQ010000008.1:17919286-17931470 GCA_029814465.1 Ostorhinchus cyanosoma
AAATGAAAGTGCAGGTTGGTTGTTTTCAATGTATACGGCAATGTTAGTTATAACACATATAGCTTATATATATATATATATATATATATATATATATTATTATTATTTTTTTTTTTTTTAAGTATTTTATTTCTAAAGATTTTAGTTGACAACATAAAATACAAGTACAGACATGACACAATAGACATGGTCTAAACATAGACCAAAACAAGGCAACACAAAAACCACAAAGACTGCCAGTTAGTAAAAGATTTCAGTAAGTCAGTCCATCAGACATATAGCTTATACTAGTTTATGTACATTTATACAGTAGCTTCATGAATCTTCCATTAAAAAGAACCTGTAAAGCGAGTGTTTTGTAATGTGCAGACTGTTTTGAAGTAGATCTGGTAGCTCTGAGACAAACATGCCTTTTGAGTAAATTCCAATTCTCAGAATTACACATTTTGACCCCAGACTGTGTCTTGGAAACTAGGCCTACATCCAAAAACAGTATTATTGTTATTTTTTCTTATTTTTTCTTTATCAGCGACTCAAACCTGGTAGAGATTTACTCCTCTTATTCTGGAGACCTTTGTAGACCACTGTTGTCACATTTATTTGCAAGTTTTGCTTGATCGATCCCTAAAACATTTAAGTAAATAGTTGTAATTATCATTTAAATTGCCTAAACTATTAATTGTTAATGTTGCCAGTTCATGACTAATTCAATTTGAACTGTGTTTGATTGTGTAGAGTCTTGGTACATGAGTCATACTTTGCGATAGTTATGACAAATAGAAACCAAAGAAGGCATTCCCCTTTTACTGGCTCCACAATAATGACATTGCACTTATACAGAACTTTAATCCAAGGTTATTGTGGATGGGACTTCCCAAGAAAGAATTCCCTTTGTCTTTGTTTACTTCCATTTCTGCTTCAGAGTAGAGTTTCCCAGTTTAGTGTTTCTGTAAACATTAGTGTGAAAGGCAAAGCACTATGATATGGGATATTCATATATTTATCACTAACCTGGTGTCCCTGTCTCAGCTACTGTGTCACCACTTATCAGCACGTTTGCCCATTGCTATCTTGACATAATGTAGTAATTTGCAGTTAATTGTTTTGTCTGCTGAAAAATGCCAAAAAATACTAAAACCCCCAGCGTCTCCTTGGTCTGATAAAAAGTCCAAACATCAAAGATAAAGCAGGTTTATTTTAAAGATCACTTTATCAACGGGGCAATACAGAAAACTATTGTGTTTCAGTTTTTGTCCTGTATGTCTGAGCTCTGGGATCCATGTCTCACAGCTTTTACGTACTCATAGTGTAATAAACAATGACAGCCTCTTCCTTTTTTTCCCATTGTAATCTGAGCAGTTATATACTGTTACAGGTGGGATGGGTGGTCAGGACATTTGATCTAGTATGTATATGTTTGTGGGTTTTTTTTTTTTTTCAAATACATTATTATTAAACCATTGTTTGGGTGCAAAAACCAGTGTGCAGTTCTCTTGAAGTGTTTTTGCATACTTGTTTTCCCTCCTGGCCTAGGTTTTGTTTAGGGATTCCACCCAGTCACATTTGGTTTCTTAAGTACGGAAGAGGTATACGGCTACTGAAAAAAATAAAAACAAAATGAGAAATAAAATAAAATAAAATAAGGTCCGATATATTTTGTATCATTATTATTCTAAGAAAAAAGTCAGAATTCTAACTTTAATCTCAGAATTCTGACTTTTTCTCAGAATAATAATTTTAAAAAATGTATTGGACCTTTTTAAAAAAAAAATTTCTCCAGTGGCCTTAAACCTCTTCTGCATTTAAGGTTTCATCAATTTCCTCTAACATTTTGCTTGTGATACTGAGAGAGAAACTCCTATACGAGGTATTTCCTGTCACATGAGGACTCTGCAGAAAATGACAGTGTTCTTAATTTCATACTAACATGTTTATTACTAGGATAAAACATTATTCATGTCCAAAACCATCGTATGAAACCAGCACTATGGTCATTGCGTAGTCTTTCTGAATTAATGTTACTCATGTACTAATGTACTCTGGGCAGTTCACCCGCATAAATATCCCATCATGCAATGCAGTCAATGACAACACAAACAGAGGCTTTTCACTTCATGCTGGTACCTTCATGGTGTCACGTAGATACCAGTTGTGTGAATAGTCTTAAAGAGTCATTTACAACCACAGACTTAGACCTGAATCCTACTGTGAATGTTTTGGATGTGGTCTGACTCTTCCATTGTTAATATCTATAGATCATGGTGGAAAAAATTGATGTAACTAAGGACAGAAATAAATGTTGTGATTTAAAGTTGTCAAACTGATGACATGGCAAATGTGTGCTGTAGTCAAAGCTAAATGTAATTCAGTGAAATGGTAGAGTGTGTGAACCTCTTTGTTTTTGTTTTTTTTGGTCAGGCTGTGTCGTATGAGACTTCCGGCCAAACCCAGCGATCCTGCCAAAAACGGAATCAGCATTGTTTCATTTAACATTAATGTATTACTGCGAGTGGAAAATGCATTTATACAAGATATTTTTGATACACTGTTCTCTGGTGGTTAAACACTTCATTTCCCCTTTTGAAGTTGAATTATTTCTGTGATTGACTGCTGTTTTGTGTCTTGATTGCACATAGTTCTTCTGCAAACCATGGTGAGGACGAATGTTTCTCATTCAGTCTGTGAAGCATCGTGCATATAACCACTGACCTCCTTTTTATTTTGCTAATCAGCTTTCTCTTCCTGCTTCGGAAAGAGATTGCATCGTAGGCAAAAGTGCTTGTCTGCCTTTTTTTTTTGGCTACTGTTTTGCTGCTAATCGATTATAAAACCGTTCCTCGCTGAAACCATTTTTTCTACTGTTTAAAGAAAAATGGTTCAAAGTTTGCAAGTTATAATCTGTAGGAGAGTTTTGAAAAATCAGGTCCAAAACTGCCACTAAATGAGAATTAGATTTGGTTATGAAGTAAAAACCCTCCAGTGAGTCTGTTGTGATAAAACTGACTATAAACTGGAAATGAATGTGGTTAAGTATATGTAAGTGTGTGGTGACATCGCTCGTTAACCAGCTTTACTGTTGCGGTTTTCACAGTTTTTTACATGACGTGGGCTGTCTTCTGCAATTCCTCTTCTACTCTTTCATGCTGACGCCTGTTTTGATGTTTGGGTGGACTGTTGTCATGTACTGTCAGGTTCATGTAGAGGAAATGAAAGTAAAATTTGTGTGATTTCCTTCTCCTAATCTTTTTTTATCATGTGTGGCTAAGCCTTCAGTGAAAATGTGCTTTTTCTTTGCAACTAAACCTGAAAAAAACCTTTAGTGCAAACCATACTTCAGGATGTTACCTTCACACTCTAAGGATCCAAAGGATTAGTTTTATTTTATTTTTCTACTTAAGGTAGATTCAGTATTAGAGGATTTTTCTTGTACTTTCCTCTGTCTGATTTTGTCTTGGAAATGGTTTTCGTTTGGTTTCTGGTTAAGTGAACATCAACCCTGACCCAGAGTCATTATTTTAAGTACATTTATTGTATTTCACAGAAATCTGCAGAACACTTCTCTAACATTACCACCATTTATAATACATTAGTAAATATGAAAATCCATCCATAGAAGTATTCAAATATATTGTGTTTGCCTTTTTAAAATAGTTATCTTTGATTCTAATGTAAGCAGGAAATGCAAGGTACATGTTTCTGTGTGTTTGTGGTATTTAGACACGGTAACTGAAATCCTGAGAATCAAAACTCCTTCCTGTAGCAGAACTCAAATGTCAGGCCAGTGAAAGCATGTATGAGATGGTAAAATGTAATTTAATCTCACTAATCATGTCAGCAATCAGCTATAAAATTAAGTAACGGACTAATGGAAGGATCCTAAAAACACTGTTTTTGTCAGTAAAATGCCATAGATATTGATGTAAGAACTGACGTGATTTTGTTTATTATCAATAAAACATGGAAAATGGATAGATATCAGCTCTGAAATTAAACTCTTATGAGCTATTGTTGTTGTGATTATTATATTTGTCCAAACAAATGTACCTTTAGTTGTACCAGGCATTAAAATGAACAAGAATTTGAAGAAAACCAAGGCGGTCTAATAATTTTTTCTGTAATGTAATGATAACCTCTTTTAATTCATGCTCTATCATTTGTAGAAACTCTTCCATTTGTAATTTTGTTAGTATTTATAGGATGAAATATTTCCTGGGATGTGTTAATGTAAAATGAAGACTTTGATAGAAACAGAACAGAATATAAGCTTCAAAGATTTTTCCCTTGTCATGCAGTGCCCTCTAGTGGACAGCTGTGATATTGGCTAAAACCCAACATTCATAACTGTTTGAGGCCAATGGCAGTTTGAGGGTTGGATGTAAACAGATGGAAGCCTCAAGAAATCTCCTGTCCCTTTACCAATGGCCTTTACAACGTCTGGGTTTTGTGGGGTTTTTTTTGCAGTGAATTACAAATGTTTTGTGTAAAAATTTTATGGCTCATCGTACATTAAATGCTGTCTGATGTGTTTCTCTTTTCGCAGTTCTGACGCCGACAAATGTGACCCTGCAGTGCCACAACATCCACAATGTTCTACGATGGAATTACGATCAACTCACACCAGGACTTAAATTCAAAGTACTCGTGGCATCAGAATTAAAGTCAGTTTGTGTTTCTTTATGTATGACACCCCACAATAAGATCATTTGTTTCAGAGGGGATCCTTATAATCATTTTTCTCCTCTTTTGTCTGTTTTTAGAGAGCCTGTTGTAGTGTGGGTAAACTCAACAGCGCTTCACGCCAACTTGTCCAGTTTCTCCGATCCAGACAATAGTTATTTCGTTTCTGTATCTGCTGTGATGGGAAACAGTGTGTCCGCCCCCTCTGCTGGAATATCATACAGCTACTTCCAGGAAGCTGATGTAGATCAGAAATGTGAGTGATGATGTCAGTATTGTCAGTACTCTGCATCCTTTAACTGTACAGTGGTGTTGAGTTTGGGCCACGAATCGGTCAAACACAGAGTTCCTAGAGCCATTTAAATGTTTTTCCAGTATTTTCCAGAATTTTTTTCCAGGTTAAATAAAGGCTAAATTAAAAAAAAAACAAAAAAAAAACAAAAATAGTCACAGTTTCTGAAAGTATCTGAAAAAACTGTTGCATTATGCTATTTCCAATCAAGACAATTATTTAATGTAAAGAAGCCCAAACTTTTACTTTCCTGTGTCTCAGGAGATTCTGATATTTTCTAAACCTACTAACAGAGCTACTTGTGTCTAATAAACTGTAAGTGATCTACTGTGGCGCCAAAGCTGGTCACAAATGTGATCCACATTTCAGGAGAAGGAAGGAGAAGATGTGCACAATGTGTTTGTTTACTTCTCTTTTGCTCAGTGAAAGTGCGACACCTAGTGGTAAATGTCAGTATGTCTGTTTGGTCCAGTGTTTGGCTTTTTTTTTTTTTCTAATCTTGGCATGTACTTGAGGACCTGCCTTTATTTTTTTAATTAATTAAATGTAGTACTCACATAATAAAAAGGTCCAGTGTGGTGTATTTATAGCGGGTTTTTTTTGTTTTTTTTTACTGAATTGGCGCCTCTTGCTTATAAATAATACATAAAGCACAGTTACTGGCATAAGCATGACTAGTACAGGTACACTTTGACTGAAGCTTTAACTAAATATCCTTGATGGTTCGCAGGTACTTTGAACTTCCCTACAGTGAATGTCACCGTTCTAGAAGACCGCGTAATCCACTTCAGGTTTACGCACCCGTGGCTGCTCTACGATATTAATCCCAAACGGAAGAAAAACAAAATCCATGATTTGCCTGTATTTGCATACGACGTTAAGGTCATCAATCAGGTCAGGGTGCATACAGTGGCTTCTATCATTTCTAATAGAACTGCATGATTTTTGAAAAAGTCAGATTATGTCTGATGTGAACTTTTCTAGCCATTTTCAGACTTTTGAGTGTTGTGTAATTTTAACGTTCCTGACGTGTGACCTATTTCTGTGCTTGTTTTCTTTGTGCAGAGCAAAGACTCCCATTCCTTCAAGTGCACTAAGAAAGTGTGTGAGGAGAAGACCATACCAGTAGACAGCAGCCAGGAGATATACTGTGTGCATGTGGAAGGAACAATAAATAAAATATCTGTTCAACCCCCACAGGAGTACTGTTCCTCATCTCCTGAACGGACACCAGGTATATACCACTGAGTTTAATATTACAGTGATAATATTTGATGTTATAGCACGCCACTGTGAAGGGTGGAAAAAGAGATCCTATGTAGTCCTGTATTTTTTTTGTGTGTGTAAAGTAATTCCAGATTGATTCATCTGAACTGTAGCCAACATCAAATCCAAGTCAAACGACAAACACAAGACAATCAGTTGGTTTATTCTCCATTATATGTACAATTCAAATTACTTCCAAAAAAATGGGAACTTATGTGTAACTTCATAATGCCAAATGTGTCATATTTGATCCATGAGTTTTGAAGCCCTCTACATGACCAGTGTGATATTTTTTGTCTTGAAAAAAACTGATGCCTACAATTAGATACATGCAATACAACACAGATAATCCATCAGGGAGGAGGGAAATGAAAAGGAGCAGGATGAAGTTTAATTTATAATCTCCTGCCCCCTTACCCATCCTTCTACCTACCCTAAATTCCTATGTCAAATCCCATAAGTAACTAAAAAATCCTAGACATAACAGACTAAATTCTGACTATACACAAAACACAAAATTGCTACACATATCAAGGATAGAGAAAGATTGTCATTAATGTGGAAGGAGGCAGAACTTTGCCAATTTTGAAAAGGAATTATCAATTTGTTAGACACGTTTGTGTTATATTTATATTCATTCAAAACTAATAACATTTGAGCATTAAGTCCCAATGTATCAAATATGATACATAAATGAAACTCATACATGGAAATTGATATGTGAAAAAACTTCTTTTTTTTTGGGTTGTTCACAGAAAAACCAATTAAGGCTCCAGTTTCAAAGATTTGAAATTTTCTGTCATTGATTTAATGGTTCAGGCTTTACAGGGTTAAAGAAACATTAATTCATTTTTCTGTTTCAGTTTTTGAGTAGATGTTTATGATGACACGGTAAAGATGTATGTTGTAAAAGGCAAATATATCTAGAGTGAATGAATGAATTTCAGCTTGTAGGGGCTTCTTTCCCTTTTGCGCTGTGGTTAATGATGTATTTTTCTGCTTTGTCTAGAAATCCCTAAGGCCTACATTATAGTCGGTGTGTTGGGCGGGATTTTACTTATCATCCTCATCATCATCGTCATGGTTTGCATGAAAAAGATCAGCCCACCAACTTCAGTTACAGTGCCGTATTTTCTGGTGTGTTCACCCTGTCAGCTGAGATTTTATTGAATAATGTTTGAGCTTTACAGTAACTGCATTTATAGCAGGTATTAGAGAAATGAATTTCCGCTGAAGGTAGAGGTTGAATCATTTTAACATTGGCTTCTCTTTGTGTTTTGAAGAATTTCAATGGGCTAAAGAAAGAGCACTTGGTCCCAGAAAGAGACCAAGATGAGACGTGTGTGGTCCACGTGGAGCCTTTGCCGTCCACACATCTACTGACTACTCCAGATGTCAATGACTCGACGCTGGTGGACGCGCCGTCCATCGAGTCTGAGGGCCGTCTGCCGATCAGGGCGCAGACGAAGGACAGTGATGTGGATGATGAAGCAGAGGCAATTCAGGATGATGTTGAAGAGTCTGGATACAAGAAGGGCAACGACTTGGATGAAGATTCTTCACAAAACCTGGACTGCAGTGGTGATACAGGATATGAGAAACGCAACTTGGATGAAGATTCTTCGCAAAACCCGGGCTTCAGTGGTGATACAGGATATGAGCAACGTCCTTCATTGGAGTAGTTACATCCTGGAGGGCAGGGTGTGTACTTCTTACTGCCAGTAAAATAACCAGTACACAGAATCCTCTCTCAACACAGAGTCTTTGATAAGTGACAAACGATGCACTTCCTCAACTTAAAACAAGACACCATTCACAGTATCTGTCACATAACATTTCACATTTAAGTCACTCAAACGTACATTTGCCTTTGTTTGTGCAGTAATAAGGCACAGCAACACAACAAGAGGCTTTTGTAAACGTAACCACTTCATAGAAAGTGACTTTGAAACACCACCAGGTCGTTACAGTTTCAGAATCGGCTTTCACAATTCATGGACAAAACCACTTTGATCAAACACCTGAATGTTTGCACAGTGTCATCATTTATCTGTTGCTTATGTATCGCCAATTTCAGTCTCACAGTCAAGAGACGAGAGATTAATAAGCAAAATAAGGAAGATAATATTACAATCAATGGTGATAAAGCACTTTCGAAAGGTTAAATATAGAGAAAAATTCATCTGTGGACCATCACAAAAGTAGCCCTGGGTCTTTATGGGTTCATCATTATCGGTCCTATTTGTGTACTCGTGTATTTGTTTAAAAAAAAAAGACTGTTGGTGTTCATCTGCTGGATTTGGAAAAAGAAAGAGAAACTGTTGCACTTTATTAGAATATAAATTGAATATTTGGATCTGCAACTATCAGATCATTAGCAGTTTATCTGCAGATTATTATAGGTGTAGTATTTTTTTATTATTTTGGTTATTGATGTTAATTTTATTATTATTGTAGGTAGTCAGTCGTTAAGTCTACCAAATGTTCAAAAACTGAGAAAGCCCCCTTTGATTATGTCTTATTATGATTACGATGATGAGTTTTCTGACTGACGTTTGTGCCTATCTGTGTGGAAACAAATAACAATTAGTGCCTTCATGTCACCAGACTGGGTCATACATTATGTGCCACTGTAAAAACAGAGTTCCCATATGAGCCAGCCTCAATGATGCATTCAGGGTACGTCACCTTAAATACCATTACAAACCCCCATGGAGATCTGGACTGTTAGTGACCCAGTGTGTATTTACTACTGTTTGTAGTTACACACAGATGAGGCTGCTCTAGTGATCAACAACTGATGGCAGCAGTCACCCAGAAATCAGAATACTTATGTAATCCCAGGGGGAAATTATTGTGTGTTGTTCCATTCAAGTATAATAAACAGTAACAAGAAAGAAAAAAGAAATACACACCCATACATATATACATAAACATAAACACACCAAATATACATATTGAACATACCTTATTAAGACACAATCACAACAGTAATTTATACAATATATACTAGACAATATATGATCAATACTATAAATAAATACACATAAATAAGTGCAAAACTATTGTAAATCTAGTAATGCACCAACAAAATCAATGAAAAAGAAGAACTGTCAACTCAGACCTAAATAGTTCAGAGTAAAGTTTGAATTGATTCCATGGGTTTTCATTTTCCATCACAGGAAATGAAGCGGTTCCGGTGCGTAGGTTAAATGACGATAATCACAGACGCAAAAAAAAACAAAAAAAAAACCTGTTGTATTTTAATTGTGAGTAACTGTTACATGATCTAACGTGGCCTCACTTTCAACTGTTCATAGCTTAACGCATGCATCTCAGCCTGATTTCTATATATTTATGTCTTCATGTAACAAACTGATCTGTGACCTCACTTGTTCTTAGACATAATTCACCATCGCTCATATGATGTGACGCACGCTGAATGTGGTGCCTCTTTGTACTTGTAAATATGTTTTTTCTCTTTTTTTGGTCTTTTGTATGGTTATATATTGTACTCAGGAGGATGATCAGCAAGAGGGATTTTTTTTTTTTTTGGGCGTGTGTTCAGGCTGCTTTTATTCATTTCATTGTTGACTAGCGCACAGTCTGAATCAGTCACACTCAACATGTGACCATCAGATGAAAATTCAGGTTAATCACCAAATTATACTCTACACTGTGCAGGTCTATTCCAATTATTTAACGAAGATAACAATAGTGATTTTAGCTAGTGGTAGAAAAAAAACAAAACTTTTTGGAGCATTAAGAATCATTGAACTGCCAAGTATTGTTCCAAACTCGTGTTTCTTTCTGCACATGCTCAGTTCCATCCAGGTCAAAACTGGATTTTTCAGTAAGATAATGAAACACATCTAGGACATGACATGGTGAAACTGTCATGAATTTAGTTTTCATTTGCATTCACAAAAAAATATTTTTCCACAATTATTTCATGGCAATATTGGAGATTTTGTAGAAGTCTAGGGTTGTTTGAAAACCTGTTTCCACTACTGTATTTGTGTGAAATACTGGAGACACTCCGAAGATAATTATCTTCTTTGAACTCCAGTGCTGTGTAATTTGATTTATCCTGCTTTTACTAAATGTTTTTTTGTATATCTGGGCTTAAATCTATTGTTTTTTAGGAAGCCTCCCTGTGACCTTATTTTAGTAAAACTAAAGAAAGTGTGTATTCTCCTGTGTTTTGTACATTCGTTAAACCTTTTGTTAATGCTCTTTGATTCGGTTCAGTTTTGACGGTGGATTCATAGTGATTCCACATGATCTGGTACAAATGCAGTGTAAGTGAAATGGGAAGTAGTGCAGCAGAATTACATCTGTGGGACTGACTTTATTTAATTGCTGCAGCAGATTACTTCACATAATGTTAGAGAAGAAGGACGACTGATAGGAGGTTGACATTTGAGTCATCCATGGTGTTCTTCCTCTGACTGCTGAGGGTTGACCTCTTCCTCTGGGTGCTTGCATTGATACCTGCTATGTTTCCTTCCTCTTTGTTGCGTATGTGTGGCAGAAGAGGATGTTTTTGTTTCCAGTAAGAATCAATAATAGAGTATAAACGCTTCACAGCATTTTCTTTGAAGCTCAGCAGTTTTACCACAGTTTTCAATAAATGCTTAATCACGCAGATTGACTTGCTAATGTATTTTAAAACTCAAAATGAGTGAATTTACACGACAAGTAAAAAAAACTAAACAAAAAAAACCCACTTCAAATGAGCAAAAACTCTTACATTGCCTCTGGTGAGGAACCAAAAATGAGTTTGACCACATTGTGTCTCAAACATTTTTGAAATCATAAAAAAAAAAAAAAACGTAAAAAAGAAAAAGGAGTTATTACTTTTGGCCACATTGAATGATGGGTATTGTCATCAGTTTGTTGTCTGACCGTCCATCTGTCTGTCCGTATGTGCAAAAACTTTGGTGTCAGGCCACTGGGTGGCAGTAGTGCGACGGATAAGTCAGGCTGAGGATTTTCAACTGTGCACGTTATGGTTTTTTATTAGTTTGAATTTTTTCCTAAATGCTTAGTTTTAGTTTTTTCATATCTTTTATCTTCCTCGTCGTCGTACTCAAATAAATCCCACACAGGACTTTCTCCTAACTTTAGTCTCCATGTTTCCAGGTAGAGTACGGACGAGAAGACGACTCTAAACAACAAGTGATGAGAAGTGACGGACCGTAAAGTGCCGTATGATGCCACCAGCTAAAATTGCTTGACCGAAATAAATTGATTTCATATCAATATGACATAGACAAAGACAAAAACGAAGAGAATTTTATGCATAATTTGTATACGTTTTAGTTTTGTAAGCACAATACAGTTTCAGTTCGCGTTTTTCCTTTAATTGTAGTTTTTACTTATTTCAGGTATTTTTTCCAATTCTAGTTTTCATTAAAGATAATAACCTTGGTTCAGACACTAGTAGTAACTATAAAATACTATTGGATTAAAGAGGGCTGAGCGACATACCAAGCCCCAATTCCAATTCACCCCTTGGCCCCTCCCCCTTGGCCCTTACACTTGGCACTACCCCTTGAAAAGGCATTGCCAGGGGTAGGGGTTGAAACGTTCCCCTATGAAATGGGACAACCCTTCCAGACCTGTTACATCATCCTCAGTCATCAATCTTGCTATAAACAGATGCGACATCTTTATTTCCGATAGAATTCCTCACACCGTCAGCAGCTGTAACCGTCTTCGTTCCATGGGCTTTGAGCATATTTTTGTGGCTTCCAACCACAAACTACAGAACTGTGATGTATAAGACATTGGAACGGTATTAAACAGTCGATCAAATAATTAGGTTGTTTACAAAGAAAATACGTACATTTGTGTGTTTCTTTCATCCCTGCTACACTGTTTTGATGTGTTTACCTCCATCTTGCTGATGATTCGAACAGAATTATGGGAAATTTCTCCTAACCC
>JAPTYQ010000008.1:17935620-17976147 GCA_029814465.1 Ostorhinchus cyanosoma
CTATCTATCTATCTATCTATCTATCTATCTATCTATCTATCTATCTATCTATCTATCTATCTATCTATCTATGACACTCAGACGTTCATTAGACCTTGTTAAATGATCGTGTGGTTTTTGAAGTGCTACCATATCCTTCAGTCTGTACAACATGTACTTCTGTAAAACAAAGGTCTGGGTAAAACTCTATATCACTCCATAAATGGTCCATGCATCATGTGTTTACAAAAAAAAAAAAAGAGGAAGTGGTGTATGTTAAAGGTGGCAGTGCGACCTCCTGGATCAGTCCACAGCGCTGTGACTCGTCAGTGGTTTGTGTTCTCTGTTTCCATCATCATCATGGCCCGTGGGCTGCTGGGAGTCGCTGTGCTGGGAGTCGCTCTGCTGGGGAACCTGGTCTGCACCAACGCACAAGGTAACACAGGTCTGTTTGTCCAGGACACGGTGGATCAGACAGGTTCATTTCACTCCTCAGTCTTCAGAGGCGTTTGTGTTGTAAAGCCTTTGTAAATTGTCAGGTTTGAAGGATCTCAGGGCAACTGTTGAACTGTGGTAAATCTGATGAACTGTGCATTAACTGTCATTATTCTGCAAAATAAGAAACACAACGACAGATAAATAATAGATACATGTCAGGTATCAGTAAAAAATAAGCTGGAACAGCATCACATTCCTGCTGATTCTATTTACAGAATCAATAATGATAATACAACTGGCCTTTTGTGACTTTTCAAACAAACCCAATGATATTACTATTACTACTACTATTACTACTGTTACTACTATTACTACTACTACTATTACTGTTACTACTACTACTATTACTACTGTTACTACTATTACTACTATTACTATTACTACTAATATTAATAACAACAACAACAATAATAATGATAATAATAATAATAATAATAAATAGTAGCCCTGCCCTTTGTTACAGATAAAACCTTGAATTCAACGTTTCCCAATACTTTTGTCAATGTAATGAATGTATGAGTACCCTTTGTCTTTTTCTTTTTACATGTTTTACACAAATGCAGGTCATGTCCATCGCATTAGTGCAGTTGGAGTTCTTTATCGTCCAAAAGATCAAAAACAGTCCAGACAACAGAAATGACTGGATTAAAGGGAAAAACACAATGAGGAAATTATATCATACAGTATTATAATGACTGGAGGGAACAACGGAGTTCTTGTCAGCCTAGAGGAAGATTTGTTTTATTTATTTCTTAGGGTTTTAGACTAAAAACCATGACATGAATGTTCTGATTGTTTGCTTTGTTGTTTATTCGAGTTTAACTGGTGCTTTTGTTTCCTTGGAACCTGATCAGTAATCTATCACTTCCTCGGTTCCAGAAATGCTCGCTCCACCTACACAGGTGAGGTTCGACTCTGTGGACTATAAAACCATCCTGCACTGGACTCCGCCCACCAACGACACCTCTCTGCAGTACTACGTCCAGTGGAAGATGTACGTGCACTCACTAAGGCTTAGTAACACACACTTTAACATGTATTTCACTATAGATACGCACAGAATCCATCACCTTACATATGAGTGTAATGTAATCCATTAATGTACATATTATTTCATTCAACTGCCACTGAAACCAGAGGTCAGTGAATGTATATTAACACTCAAAGTGTATGGAAACAGTGGAGGTCGACCATTAGAGCTGATGTAATGACAATAAAATAAAATAAAACAATGAAATGAACAATGAAAACAAAACTGTAAATGTGTACAGGTCAGAGCAGAATCATTCGTTTCCACTTACTTTGTTTCCTATATCAGGGTATGTGTACAAAAAAATTAAAATCGCCTAATTAAATTAAATTAAATGAAATTAAATTTTTTAAACGTTGAAACTTCATCCACTGTGTCATATGTGGTTCACTGTGGTTTGCAGTAAATCAGGGGCTTGTGGGAAATTTATGATAAAGGTGGTTTTGTTTCCATTTTAAGAATGTAACTGTAATCTGATTACCACCTGCATGTTTGTACTCTAAATACATACATTTCACTTTCACCACATTTTTTTTTTTCAATTTTTGGTTTCCTCTAACAATATTTCCCAAACTGAAGTTGAAACTTTTAAACTTTATAGCATTTTTTTAAGCTCAGTTAAACGTCAAATAACTGATAGAATTCTTGTAGCGTCGTCTCAGCATTTTTTCTGTCCTTTCGCTCATATTATTTGCACGAATACCAGCTCTATAAAATGTTAAGTGTACCAGTGTTTTTTTAATGGAGGGTTAGGGTTTTCCACCAGCTGAGTCAATATTTTCATATATATATTTCTTTTTTTTTTACTTGTTGAATGTTAATCCTTCTGTCTGTGCTCCTCAGTTATGGCGAGCCTCAGTGGTTGGGCGTGGACGGCTGTCAGGGCATCGAGAAGCACCACTGTGACCTGAGTGGAGTGACCTCTGACCTCCGAGAGTGGTACTACGCCAGAGTGCACGCTTCCTCTAAGCCCGCCAGTAAATCTGTCTGGACCCTGTCCCCCAGATTCAGCCCCCGCTGGGACAGTGAGTGTTTACACAGATCCTCCTCCTCCTCCCCCTCCTCCTCCTCTGCATCCTACTCTCTTTGTCTTCTCACTTCCACAAAGTCAAACAGTAAAACATGAGACGCCGATAAGACCTGCTCTTTTCTTTGTTTAGAACCACAGGGGTGACCCAAAAAATAACCTCAAAAGCATCACCCCCTCAAGGCCACTACCCTCAAAATTAGCCGACTGTCACTTTACTGAAAAACAAAAAGTGTGACGCTTATTGTTCACAACACATTTCCTCCCTTTTCCCCTCAAACCCCCTCCCACTAATATCATGTCTCCTCAGGATGGACATTTACAAACAAAAAAACATCTTGACTTTCCAGAATGTGGACATTTGTACTGACTTTTACACTGTTGAAACATGTTCCAATGTGTATTTTTATTTATTTAATATCTATTTAATATATTTATGCATTTGGCAGATGCTTTTTTCCAAATCGACCAAAGTGCTGCACAGAAGAACAAACAAAAGCAAAAATTTTACATAGTTTTTGTCTTTAACTCTTTAACATCATCATATTGTTACATCTTTTCCTACTTGTTGCATCTTTTATATCATTTTTTCATTGCATATTTTACCTTTTGTGTCATTTTCTTCTTGTTATACTCTTCCAGGCGGAAACTCTACACTATAATCCACATATTAAATGATAGTTATAATACTGTGCTGGTATTTTACTGTCAGTTGCCAAAACAACTCCATTTCCCAAGTTTAGGAAGAACAGCCTTAATGGGTCAAAGTAACACAGCTGTCTTACAAACATGTGCTGCATGTGCCAGGACTTTACTCAGGTTTTTGCCAAGAAAACTATGAATTACTTCCTACCAGTGTGTTTTTTTTTCTGTAAAGTTGATATTGTTAGTAACTGCACAATGGATCTGGTTTTAAAAGGTCATATTAGATCAGAATCACCTATAACTTTCTATCCTCATCGTCGACTTGAACTTCTTTTCAAACAGAATTCCGTTGCTTCTGCGAACTGTCTCTAGTGTCGCTGAATCGCATTTTATTTCTGTTTTCATCCGTCCTTCTATTTTAATCTGAACATGATAATAATAACCGCTGTAGGAAAAACTTGAGTGTCGTGTTTGGAAGTTCCATGTAAGGAAAAAATCCACCTGGTGGGCAGAGCTAAGCTATTTTTTCTTCACTGGACTCAAAGTGAGGACAGACTGGAGGCTACAGTGACTCACTACTCACTCTAGTGGCACACATTGACATTACACGTGTCGCTCTGGGCTGGACTGGTTCAATTCACATCCCCACAATATGATACATCTTCGACAAAGTGTTAAAACTCTAATTTCTAAATACTGACTTTAGATCTATGAACATTCTACAAAAGAAATATTAGAATTAGCTCCTTTAATGCACCTCATATACAATGTTCCAACACTTGCAGATGTTTATATCTTCATTTTATCCAACTCCAATCTCTTTCATTCCCTTCTTAATTCTCTTTATTTATTTAGTTATTTGACCTTTATTTTACCAGGTAAAATGTTTGAGAACAAACATGACCTCACGAACAAACAAAAACACCCATTTTATCAGTTCACCACTTTACTTTGTATGGCTTCTTTTTAATGATATGTACTTTATCTTTGCTCTTATTAATAAATTCATATTTCTGCAGCCAAAATTAGCCCACCTGTGCTGAGGCTAAACATCACAGAGAAAGGCATTGTGGTCCGTGTGAAACCTCCCCGGCCGCTCGTCAGGAAGATGCACAACGATCTGTTCTACAAGATTTACCTCGCACACAACAATGGAGCGAAGGTACGCAACTAAACACACAAACTTCTGTCCCATACTTTAAGAAAATGTACATAAAGTAAAGAAACTGGAAGGAATAATATAATATATACTTTTATTCTATTTTCAAATATTAAAAAAGAATGCAAGGATTTTTCTTGTTTTCAAAGTTTCAGAATTCATTGCCAGATATTGCAAAATATGCATTCTTCAGATTGCTTTTTTCCCACTTCATACATAGATTAAATATATATATATATATGTTTATCACATTTTTGATTCTTATAGTAATTATAAAACTATATAAATGATAAAATTACCTGAACTTTTCGAACGCAGGTCATTTTGTTTGTCCATGTCGTATTGTTTTTTTATCTGATGATTTTATGTGCTTGAAATAAACCTAAACTAATTAAACAACACCCCTAATATTATCAGCAATGAACACAGAAACAATATAAGAAAAGCAAAAGCATAGAATGGAAAAGTAAATTATAGTACATTGAACAGGATTCCCTTATTTTATGAGAAAAAAAAAACACTGAAGAAATGTTAACAAATGGAGTCCTTGGTGTTTTCTATAGGTTTGCAAAGGCATCTTGTTTTTATTTAGCTAAAAGCACTGTATTTTTTTTTTCTTTTTAGTCCATAGAAAAATATTAATTGACAAATGCATTAACTAAAGACTCTGGTGTTAAAAGTACTGAAGTTACATTTTTTTTGGACAATTCAAGTGGACCAAATAAACCTGTTGTATTTGTTTAGCTTAAGTCCATCCTCTAAATATTTTTAACAGACTTTTTTTTTTGGTGATGTCAGTACTTTTAGCACCAGGGTCTTCATTTACTCGTTTTTGGAGTATTTGAAGAGAATGTGATCAGCTGACAAATATATAATAGAAATGACTGCTGGTAAAATGTCATACAATAACCCGTTCTGTTACGTATTTAAAGGCTGTGGAAGTTTGGAAACTTTGTCTGTATATGTGTGAACCCTGTTTCTACGTGTACTTCAGCAAATATCCATATGTATAAAGGTCAGCCACAGATAAATAACCTTTACAATGTTTCTACCATTTTAACAAGATGAGGAATTGGAAGAAAATGAGGGAGGAAGAGGAAGATTAAAACAAGAACTGACGCCTACTCTTTGTCCGACACATTAAGGCTGTTATGCAACAAAGACGACAAAACACACAACGGGTGCTGGTGTTGGCCCATAAAACACCACACATGTGACAGATGTGTAAAGCTGCTTTCTGATCATCTGCTCTCGTCTTCAGGAGGAGTTCGAGATGGAGTGCTGCTTTCACAAACTCAATCTGAAGAAGGTGAAACACAAGGAGAGGTACTGCCTCCAGGCCGAGACCGTCATCGCCTTCCAGGCCAAAAGCAGCGACCGCAGCTCAGAGGAATGTGTCACTACGCTCTGATCATGCAAGTACGGACACACACTTATCTGTTTTAATCTCCATCCACTGTCATTAATTCAACTCCATGGGTTTTACTGGTGAATCAATGTTATAGAAGATGATGATGTTTCCATGGTAACTACGGAGCCTCTGAACGTCCAAAAGGGTCATATCTGATGACCATGAAAAGATGAAAAATTGCATTTTACACCAATTATTTACATGTATTAATATGATTAGTGGATCAACAGGTATTAAACAGTTTAGATCAGTAGAAGGTTGTGGATATTTGGGTCTTTAGGAGTAAAAGAGTAGCTGCTGTAGGAGTTTCGATGCTTATTATTTCAAGATGAGGTGGATATGGCTCAGGAGGTGGAGTGTGTCATCCAATAACCGAAGGGTTGGTGGTTCGAATCCCGCTCGATCCTATTCCTGTGCTGTTGTGTCTTCACCTTCCATGCCTCCAGTGCTGCCACTCACACTGGTGTATGAATGATCGGTGGTGGTCGGAGGGGGCAGTTGGCAGCCACGCCTCCATTAGTCTGCCCCAGGGCAGCTGTGGGTACATATGTAGTTTACCACCACCAGAGTGACAATGTGTGAGTGAATGAATAATGGATCCACTGTATGCGCTTTGAGCAGAAAAACACTATATAAATCTAATCCAATATTATTGAGATACAAATCCGAACGTTCTAATTGGCTATCGACTATTGTTTGTTTTAACCGTGAGAGGAGTGTTTGATTTTATCGTCTAAAACATTTTGTTTTATTGTCCTCCAGTTCCATCGACCTGTTCCCTGGACATTTTCTCTTAGCTAGATATCCGCTAACTGACTTATGACTTATCTCAATGAACTTTTTAAGTACATTTAAGTTAAAATCTTAGTTAAATGTAAGTTAAAGGTACTTAAAAAGTTCATTAATAATTACTTAATTTTTTTAAGGCAACCACTTGTCAGGCTTTTTTTTTTTTTTTTTTAAGTGAACTCAACTTATCCGGGCTTACAGTGAATGTTAAAGTTGTAACGTAAAAGTGTCCAGCGATGGGAAAACTCATTTATCCCAGAAACCATGTTCCAAACGCAGTAGACGAGTTGGACAGTATCGTTACCAGTGAAAGGTAACCTCTCCGCTGTAACAAAAGATGACAAAATGAGAAGTCAAGTATCAGCTGTCACATAACAATCGCCTGAGGCACAGAGACAGAAAGAGGGAGGGAAAATGAAACTCCTCAGGGAGAAATCTAAGCACAGGAGTTTCTCTACAATGACTATAATTACGTCTGCTCACCCCACCCTGGAACTATTTTTAGATCAGCCACAGACGTGAAGAACAGCCATAAAGTGATTCTAGACAGTAACTCCTCATTAACGTCTCCTCTTTTTCTCTCCTCCATGATCACCTCCTCTTTCATCACTGAAGATTTGGATCCATCACGTCAGCTTTAATAATCATCGCTACCTCGACGGCAAAAACCAACAAATGTCTGTGTCATTTAAAGTCATGCACTTTACTGTTGCACTATTTACAATATTGTACTATTTAGTTTTTGAGCTTCCGTTTTTGTAATATCAGATGCAGAACAAGTAAAACAGAACAGTTTATAAGAGTTGATGATTCATTCTTTTAAGGATTTGTCGCTTAAGTGTCTTTTTTTTCTAATTTACTGGCATCAGTTGTTTATACAGTGCACGTACATTCACTGAAACATCCAGTAAATGGAGGAAACATGCCAAATATATAACTAATGTATATGTAACACTATCCTTTAAATGTTTTCATGGGAAAAAATCTAACACAAATGGCCAAATTGGAGTATGTTCACATTATTCATATGTAAATGTCCATGTTGTCATAACACTAATAAAAAAGTGACAGAAGTTATGTGTTATTTCTCTTAGTGTCAGTTTTTTATTTAAAGGTTCAAGATGTGTTATTTGTCTGGAGTTGCAGATTGTAGTCGACTCAATGCTCCATTAGTAAAGTTTCTCTGTAGCCGATGTTAAACTCTGGTCCATGTGTCAAGATGATGGCGCTGGCATTTACTTATTTAAAATCTATTTTTCAACATATTGAGAAAAGAATTCTCATATATTTAATTTGTATCACAAAAAACAAAACAAACAAAAAAAAAAAGCCAAATTGACTTTATAAATTGCCAGTGATCCAGAATAGATTTCACTACATTTTGGGAAAAGTAGCTCAAAGTTCATATTTTTTTTTTGAAATTTTTAAGATCTTTTTCTTTCCCATTTACTTATAATGGGCGAAATTTCAAATGTCTGGAGCAGCAGAACTATTGGTTGAATTAATACCACATTTAGTTTATAGATTACCAGTGACCCAAAGTAGATGTGATTACATTTTGGGAAAAGTAGGTCAAAGTAAACATTTTTTATGTATTTTTAAAATCTTTTTTTGTCCCCGCATTTACTTATAATTGGCAAAATGTCACATCTGTAGCAGCAAAACTATTGGTTGAATTCATACCAAATTGGTTTTATGGATTGCCAGTGATGCAGAATAGATGTGATTACATTTTGGGAAAACAAGGTTAAAGTTAAAATTTTCAATAGATTTTTTTTTAATGTATTTTTCTCCCATTTACTTATAATGGGCAAAATTTCACGTCTATAAAAACATACATTTTGTTTCAATTTACTTCAAACTTGGCACATATATAGAGGCAATTGATATGCTGACATCAGCCCACACAGACATGATGACATCAGCTGGATCGATCCAAAAATAAGCTACAATACATTCGAAGGGCGGGGTTTGTTGTGCCTGGAACCAGTTCTAGTTCCAGTCGGCTTTTAATTTGTCAAATTAAAAGAGTCATGTTAAAAAGATCCTGGACATTGGAGGTGATGACACAGGTTCTAGGGGAAATTAGTCTATAAACGATCCTTATTCATCATTGAAAAACAGCTGTAAAAACAGAAAAAAAAAATGGACCTCTGTTTAGTCACAGTAGGAACATGGATTTGGGAGATGACGTTCATCCTAAATCCCATCAAAAACACTCCCTATGTTGAAAAAGAAAAACAAAATGGCATATTTAGTCTTAATTTAGACTTTATTCAAAATGTTGATAAACTTCTTGATCAATCAGGTGTGAAATAACCAATACTGTAATGATAATAATAACCAATCACTGAATCGGATGAACTCAAAGCTGACACATTCAGACGTGTTCAGTGACTTAACAGGAAGTCTTGTCATTTGCTCAGAAAGCGACAGTTTCTTTTTTCTCTTTTCTTTTCAGTGAAGCATCGTAACTGTGCCTCTGAGGTTGTTTTCTAAAGTTTTCATACTGTAAAGTTTTCTTTTGTAAAAACTCCACACTAGCAGCTAGTCATATTTAGTGGTTTTGGTCCTGAAGACAGAGGCCTTAGTGCTGGGTTGTGTTCAATTTGGTCCCGTAGCCAGCAGCCTGAACGCACCATTTGGGAGAATATTATTGCTACAGTTTGTCAAACTGAGTGGAATGTTTCTGGGGTGTTTAGAGCGGTCGCCGACATGAAGTTTAGGCCAAATTCTTGCGACATGCTGCAGACTTAAGCTTCATACTGAAATCCAAGATACAGCAGGGGGATACACTTTTTACGGATCTCCCCGAATTCATAGGCACTCGGAAAAGTCAGTGGTTATTTGCTTACGAGCTGCACCGTTTAGCACATGGGTGATCAGTGAGGCCTTTACAGTGTTGCAACTGGTTTTAAACATGAGACAGTAGTCGTAAAATACGCAACAATTCACATTCTAAATCAGCAAAAGATGCCACAGTCATATACACATGAGGAATCAAAATCATATTTACACCATTTGGGAATTTATGCTGTAAATGTGTCCTTGTCTTGTATTAAAAAAAACAAACAAAAAAAAAAAACAGGACACATCTTTAAAAGAACTTCTAGAAAAACTTGACTAAAGTTGGACAGTGATACAAGTTGGGGGATTTAATCATCAGTCAGTCAGTCAGTCATTAAAAACCCATGTCATTATTGGATTGAGCCTTAGAAGAAGAGCCCAGGAGTGGCCATTTTACCAGAGTAGGAGTCATTTTACCTGCACGTTTTAGCTCGATTTTCCTGAACATGATGAGAGAGAAACGCTCGGGGAGATGCACATGACCTTAAGATTTACCTGAACTTGTGGTAAAAGCAGTGAAGGAAATAGCACCGACTAGTAAGGATGAGTCCAACATGTCACTAATTAAAGTGACAAAGTTAACATGATTTGGTGAGAAACGCTGGGGACTGACATAAGCTGTCAGACAGAAAACTCCACAGAGCTCCTTTGAGTATAGCTGTGTACAATTAACAAGTACATCAATTTTGAGTAAAAGGAAAATAAACCTTTGTTGCATAATTATACACGAAAATTTTGCATCTTTTTTGTTGTTAACCATAAACAGTGGTTCATTCTGGTTTGTACCTCCTTCTGTTGTGTCTATGGCCACTCCCAGGCTGTGCCATCTTCCAAATGACCCATTATAATGCCAACCTGCCAGCTGTCAATAAAGGAAGTAAGGAGAAAAAGATCAATGACATAAAACCTTTCTATAAATACTCTTAGAAAAATCCATATTAGCAACATGTGACCCCAAAGGGCATTAAAAATTTGATCCAACTTCTGAAGGAGAAGTCTCCAGGTCTGTTCTGTGAGACCTTGGGCATCTTAAAAAAAAAAAAAAAGACAAAAAGCATTATGGGAAGACATCCTTGGGAAACGGTATGCCACCTGCATCAGTACAAACTGTACTGCACATCGCTGACATTAACACGGTCATTACAACATATTTGTAATACAAAAAAGCTTCCAGCATTAGATGGATAAAAAGAAATATTTACAAACAAGGCATAAGGATTTTTTTTGTTCAACATTTTAAGGGTACATGCATGCATGATTCTCAAGTCAAAAATCTAAAAGTGTAGGCACACGACTCATGCTAAAGTAAGGTCAAGTCTCTTCATATTAAATTACCTATAAAAATATATATATAAATAAAAAGGTGAGGGTATTGTGTTGCGAAAGCTGCAGCAGCGGTCAACGTTTAGCTGCACCAACAGAACGAAGAAGAAGAAGAGGGTGACGAAGGCAGAGATGAATGAACGAAGGCGGCAATCGAGCACCGAGGGATCAGTGGAAGAGCTGCTGATCCAACTCTGGAATGTTCTGATGGGGTCACAGAACGGCCCAGATGTGTGTGTGTTCTAGAGCGGAACAAGGCAGTGAGTAAAGGCTACATCCACACTAATATGCTTTCACCTTAAAACAGTGAGAACGGTGACGAGGACGATGTGAACGGTGTCTGTAAAGACGAGTCTGAGAACTTCAGAAATACTCTTATGTGTTGTAACCTTAACCCCTGAAATGCAGATCACGTGACCACACCGTAGAACGTATGTGAAGATGGCTCAGTGGTGCTCACACCTCTTGTGGAAAAGTGACGCCCAGATCCAGTGGTGACAGAAGCTGCTGTGTATTTGTGTTTGTGCAACTTGGAATCACAGACAGGATGAACAGTGACGTTTCCTTCTTTGTGTCTGGTCGTTTTTTTGTGTGAGTGATTATTTACAGCTACAAACCATTTTCAGTTAGAATTGGTTCAATTCATGAGCCGAATGAAATCTACATAAAATCACCAGCATTAACTGGATGTGTATGTTTGATAAACACTGACAGAGCGGTAAACCGGAACCCCCCCCAGCAGTGGAACGCCTTAGGGGGCCACGGCTGCGTCCATCTTTATATCCAGTCTATGGCCCTTTGCTGTGCACTGACAGGAACAAACACAGTAACAGCCGCTAAAAGAGACAAGGACAGACATCCCAGTATTTCAGTGTGTGTGTACAAATAAAAGTTGGTAGTCAAGCACCAGCTTTCAAGAGGAGCATATGAAAGTAAACGGCTCAGCGAAGGACATGTACTGACTAATGAGATGAAAACACAGTGCTGTGGAGGTTTACATCTTTCCAGCCAACAATGCAGTCTTGGAATTTATCAAAAACGTCTTAGGGATCATAAAACACTGAATTCTGGGTATAAAATACGGATGTAGATGTAAATGTACCAAAAGTCATGTATTTTAAAATAAAAACATACCAGTGTGGATGTAGCCTAAGACCTTACAAAAGTAAACGGTAATCAAACTGAGCCGAGGTGCTCTCTCTAAACCTGGTGACAGATGATTTCTCAAGTCTCAGACTTGGTAACGCTGACGTCACTATGCCCTAGAACTAAGACGAAGTTGTGTCCTATGTTATAGAATTGTAAAAATGGAAAAATAAGGCAGCCTGGTTCTAAACCCTCCAGGAGTTCTAAACCACATGTTCTGTGCTGGATCGTAGGTGAAGAGCTGGATGTGTCTGTCCGGTCTGGAGGCCTTCATGACAGGAACTCCTTCTCCAGTTCAAAGACCGAGGGCCGTCCTGGGGAACTCTGAATGCGGCAGAGTGGCACGGTGCAGTCCCGTTTCTGGCCCTCGGTGTCCATGTCCAGCAGGGAGCAGCCCACCCCCACCTCCGAGGACAGCACCATGCTCAGGTTCTTGGCCGTCTTCTCTCCAGAGTAGTGGCCCAGGGAGTAGCTTTTATTGCGCCCCCGCAGCAGAGCCCAGGCGTGGGGTTTGGCCCGGAACGACACTGGCCTCGGCCTGGGGCAGCTGTCACCGCCTGAGGGCTTCTCAGATGCACCGTTCTTCTCCTTCTCCTGCTTCTTCAGTGGTGTCACTGGAGGTGGCAGAGTGGGGGGGCCATTGGCTAAAAACAAAAACAGGAATTTTATCACTAATGACCAGTATAATTCATTTTCAATACCTTTAATGTGTGCAATAAGTCACTGTGCTAAATAAATATGAGTGGGTTTTCCGTTCAATCTCAGAAGGCTTCTGGCTTCAGTGATAAATGATACATTTTTGAGCCAAAATGGAATACATTAAAATACAAAGTTGTGATGAGAGTCTTTACTGCAATTTGAAATATGTACTTGAACACTAGAGAGAGTTGTTTAAAAGGAGAATCTTCATTCAAAACATATCTGTCGTTCATACAGAATAAATAAGCAGGTTAGACTCTTAAACTACATCTGTTCAGACATTATTAGGATCTGTTCAAACTGAGTCACTTTAGATCAATTTATCCATAAACCTCTCTGTGCATCTCTTTTGCTGTATCATGCAGCTCTACTGTCCCTGGTCTACTCACTGTTGTGGTTGTTGGTGTATTTCTTCCTGCGTAGGCGTGTTCCTGTGTTGTGGTTGTTCTGTTCTGGGGCCTGGCTTTGGGTTTGTCCTGCGCTCTGGAACTGGGTTTTCGCTGCCGTCCTGTTGCTCGGTGTCTCTGCAGACGTTGCCATTCCTGGCTTCGAGGGCTCTGTGTGATGATTGGCCGCCGTTACCTCGACCTTCCCGGGGCTAGTCTCTGACACCTCGGCCTCGGACTGTAAAAGACATTTGGTGGAGTTGCATTCCATAATGGCCGACATGGAAATAAGATTGACCGGTTGGGAGGACGTGTGGTTTGATGATGCCTCTTCTTTACGGGAGCGGTTGCTCGGTGGTGATGTGCTGCGGCGGAACCTGGTCGCGCGCTGAAACAGGCCCTCCTTCTTCTTCTTCTCTTTCTCCTCCCGCTGAGGTTCGCCGTCTTCGCCTGGAGCCGAGTTCTTGAGAGCCTCTCGCAGGTCGTAGCCCAGAACGACCGACGCCAGCAGCGAACCGCAGCCGTACAGCACGCAGTCGGTCTTGCGGCGTACGGACGCTCGCTTCAGGCTGTTGGTGGGGGTGAGCTGTGGGGTGGTGGAGGTGGACGAGGTGGATGTGGTGGTGTAGGGGTCCTCTGGGGTCTCCGCGGGGCCACCCTGACCTGCTGCCCCGACCGCAGCGTCTCCCTGTCCACCGGGGCTCTGAGGCTGCTGCTCGTCCCTCCACAGAGGTAGATCAATATACACCTGGTTGGGGAACTTGAGCTGCTTTGGTTTGGTGCTGCTATCAGGGTGTTCCTGGGAAAAGGTCTCATCTTTACCGGCCCCTGCTGGATGCATAGTCAAAGAAGCCACAGATTATGAATCAATAGATAATTGACTACTCGCTAGGCAGGTCCCCTACCCTCCTGAAGCATCAGAATATCAATATGGATAGAAAAGAACCTGATTTAAATGCTAAAACTTTCAACGCAAAACAGTAGACTAACAACCGCAGCTTAAAGGCGAACCTGTGAAAACTCAAAAACATCAGGAAATCACTGCTTTTCCAGTCTGTTGTCATTTTAACTTCTGTTTCTGTTATTATCTATGTCTGTTGTACTTTACTCTACTCCTACATTAGACCGTTCTGTTTTTCATAAGCCGATTTAGAGCCAAGATATAGGAATTAACACTGAAACTGTGCCTATACATTTACATTGTGGGATTTTAGTTTTCTGTAACAATACTCAAGTCCACTGTTAAATATAAAAAAAATAAAAATAAAAAAAAAACGATGTTTACCTCTGTGTTTTAACACTTTCATCTAGTCATACTAACTGTGTTTAGTACATGCAGAATCAGCATTTTTCTCTCCTCACCTTGTTCAGCAAAAAGGGCAGCGAGAGGGACAGACTTCTGAGACTTGACCAGGCTGGTGGACCAAGGGTTACTGCCGTCCGAGAGAGGACGCACCCTGGGACACAAACAGATATAGACATTAACATGAAAGCAATACTGTCAGTAAAGCAGTATCTACAGTTGTGGATTATTAGACCACCAAAAGGCATCAAAAACAGTGGTTATGCAATCAAATACTAACTCCTGTGTGTATCATGTGACTAAAACAGACAGAAAAGAAAACATGGAATGCCTAAAAGCACTATTTTTGTCAGTATTAATATAAGAACTGATTTTGGTTATTATCAAGAAAACCATGGAAAATGGATAGAAATCAGTTCTGAAATTAAACTACTATGAGCTATTTTTGTTGTTATCATTATATTTGTCCAAACAAATGTACCTTTAGTTGTACCAGGCATTAAAATGAACAACAATTTGGAGAAAACAAGGGTAGTCTAATAATTTTTACTGCAACTGTATAGTATTCAGTGTGATGCAGTAAAGCATGTATAACATTAGTTTTTCTGGTTTTAGTCACAGTGAAATGTGTGTGGTCACTACCTCTCAGCAGCATTGGGCCTTTCTTTGCTCTGTACAGAACTGGGGCCCCAGGTCCTTCCTTTCTTCTTAATTCCCTTTTTCACGTCATCAAACTCCTCTGGCCTGAAGAGGGAGCTGCGTCCCCATGTTCGGTTGCTCTCATCTTGAGTAACTGCTAAAAAAGGTGACCACGAGTGTTACACTTAGACACACTTGAAGCAAAGGTAAAAACCACAACCCAACCAAGCATCTGGTAGAGAAGTATTAGTAAGATTAAAGCAGCGTCTGAATCTGAATGTGACTGGTTTAGAGTTTCTTTGTTGAGTCCCTCTCTATCTGTAGGAGAAATGCTTTTAAAACAAATCACCGCTTTTTCTTTTTATGAAAAGCAGAAACCAAAGCCTCTCATTTGTGTTAGTCTGTGAAATCGTTATTAAAGAGGTGAGGCAAGTCAGAATCCAACAAACACACAAAGACACAGACTAAGGCCAAACTGTCCCAATAACTAAAGAAATTACAGTCACTTATCAGCTCTGTTCTTACTCATGTTCCTGTGCTTTGACATGATTATTAAATAAACAAAGTGACATTTTGGCCTGAGTCTGTGGTACAAATCTCACATCATTGACCTTCTTTTGCACATTTGATTTTTCAGTTAATAACAGATGCTGTAAAAACACCAGAGTCTTGCTGTATCCTGTGTATTTATTCCCCTGTCAACACACACAATCCCCAGTGATGGGAAGCTGTTAGGAATTAAACCATTTCAATAACCAACGTTAGCCAAACATCACACGAAGAGCTCGGTGCTGTTAGCCACACCCGTGCTGCGTCTGGGCAGCTAATAGCTTGCCTTTCCTCCTGAGCCCAGTGTAGGCTGTGAGCTCGCTGGTCAGATCGACGTCCTGTTGGTAAACATACAAACTGTCCCTCTGCAAATGGGACGTCACTGAGGAGGGGACACATGCACGTTACCTCCATCAAGAAGACCAAAAAGGGAATAAATCAAATATTACACTGATAGTTAATAAAACATGAGTCTACCTACGGACATCTGTGTTACTCTTGTTAATCAGCAATTTCCTGTGGATGGCTGTTTGTGTGTCTGCATTAATACACGTGTCTAAACGGACGTTTTGTTTTATCTATATTGCCCTAATTTAAACTCAACTCGTATACTAAAGCACTGTGAATCCCTTTGTATGAGATACTGTTGTACACATATATTTAAGACTTAAACAATAATCAATGTCAGTATCTGAGCATTAAAATTCACAAACTTGTAGTTAATAAAACAGCTTTCGAGAAAGGATTAAAGAATAATTAATCCAGGGGGAATTATCAATATAAACATAAACATCACACATCAGTTGTAGTAAATATGGGTGCTTCTATGAAACTGGGTTCATTTTGTTACCTTGCAAAAAAAATGCAGACATATTTCCCTTCAGGATGTACCTAACAATGACCTCAGATAAATCCAAAAAAATTACACTCTTGCTCTGAGCCATCCCAAAATTAATAAATTTTTTTTAAATTAAATATTGGGGCCAAAAATAGGACCAAAACTGGGACATGAAAAGCTACCTATGTGTCAGTGCATTTGATCTGGAACACATGGCCTGAAATGGTTTTATATAACACTATAAATAAAGACAGTGTGTAAAATTTGAAGATCCTAGTGGTTTTTCTAATCCAGACGTGGGTTTTTCATGAATTGGTAGTCTCATTCCAGGTTCTGTATGCAACCCATCGTGTCCACTCCTGTTACATGTGGAACTTGCCCATTTAAACACAAATAAATCCTGAGGGATTTTGCAACAGTGGTCATTTTTGTGAAATTATTTGTTCAATTCCTAAAATGTACATGTGAGAAAATAAAGAGATGTTAGACAAAAAAGAAGCACATAATATTCGTGTCCTTTTTACCGTGTTAGATGCAGATTTTTGTATGAAAATATTAGAACAATTTATTTTATATGAAAAACAGTTTCTCTGTTATCTCAGTAAATATTTATTTTTAAAATAGACTTTAAAAGAACTTGCTTCACAACATGAGTCTACATTTGGTTTGAATTTTTAGCCCCTCTGTCCTGTTTTTAGGGACCAGTTTCATAGAAGCACCCACATATATATTATATATATGATAAATGCAGCACATTAGAGGAGTAATGTGAAACTCTTCCAGATATTCTGACATCTGATAGCAAAATTACTATGTTGGTGTTCTACTTCAAACTTGTATTTCATATCACATTTTGAAACTTATATCTCATGTACATTGTTTAATTTGTTTTAAAGTGGGTGCCACGGCTGGAAAAGGTATAAAAATCATTTTAGTGGGAACTGGTCTTGATAAGTACTTGTGCCCCCTGTCTGAATGTCACATGCGAGAACTTCCATAAATGTACAAGAGGAATTTGTTCCAGTTATTGCAAGGGCGTTGGTGCGTGACTAAAGCCATTATCAAACTGTTCAAACAACTGGCCGACAGCTTGTGGCTCTGGAGCTTTGGTTCACATAGCTCCTGTCAATGTGAATGTTACCGTCCCCATAAACCTTACAGTGAATTGCACAATAAAAACCTTCAAAATAATCAGCTTTGTACGTATACAGATCTGATTCGGTATAATTTATACCCCCAGAACACGTTACCCTGGTTTGTGTCCAGACTTACGTTGAAAGGCTCGTAGGCGAGGAATGAGCGTGGGACTGCTGGGAGGAGAGGAGCTGGTGCTGTGTAAACTCCGCCTCTTGTCCGTAGACGGTGATGCCTGCACTGTGATTTTATGCTGGAAATCTACAAAATACAACAGATTTAAATAAACAGGTGTTATTCAGTTATTAGCTACAATAAATGTTACGATAGGGCTCATTCACATAATTCGGATTTATTGTTCAGATCTAACTTTTTGGTTTGACTGTCCGCATTATTTATTTATTTTTTTTTTATAATGTCACCAACATCAGATTCCAGAGTGAACTGGTCATGGCACACACACAAAAGCAGTGGAGTTTTAAGTGTTAAAGTCACGTCCTTCAGTAAAAAAGCAAACATACGCAGTGAAAATACACCAAACGTTGCTTTTAAGTTCAAATATTGAAGTATTATCAGTATAAAAAGGTCTCAGTCTGTGTTTTATTCTGATATATGATGTTTCATTTTACTGCTTTATGCTTAAGATTGGGCTTATCTGAAAAACTTTAAAGCGTGTGTGTGACTCCCTCCAGTGCAGAACTGTGATGAATCTCAATCTAAAAGTAAAAGTTGGATTAATTCTGATCTGACTGTTTAGACTGAGGCAATGCTGAAAAAGACTGTCTCTATATTCAGTTTCAGAACCACATATAGAAGTGGTCTAGATAAGTCATACTCTGAAGTCTGTGTGATCTAAACTGTTCACCATGAATAAAAAAAAAGATCTGAGTCTAACATGAGTGAAAAGATTATTTTTCGCTGCAGTGTGAATGTAATCATAGTGCTACACACTGGCACAGACACAGGAACATAGTATTTAATAATATACAATATAGACATTGTATCCCAAATAAAAAGGTTTTAGTATAATAAAAAATACAATAAAAAACAAGTAAAAATACACAGAAGTGGTATTTTACACAAAAACAACCACTTTCTTTACCTAAAATGGTAATTTGTCTCATTTATAGTCGGGGGAAAAATATTAGACCACCCTTGTTTACTTCAATTTGTTGTTCATTTTAACACCTGATACAACTAAAGGTACATTAATTTGGACAAATATAATGCTAACAACAAAAATAGCTCATAAGAGTTCAATATAAGAGCTGATATTTAGCCATTTTCCATGTTTTCTTGATAATAACCAAAATCACTTCTGTTCTTACATCAATATCTATGGCATTGTACTCACAAAAACAGTGCTTTTAAGCATTCCATGTTTTCTTTTCTGTCTGTTTTAGTCACATGATTCACACGGGAGGTAGTACTTGATTACATAGCCACTGTTTTTGATGCCTTTTGATGGTCTAATAATTTTTTACGCAACTATTTGCTGATACTACATGACCAGTCAATTCCAGACATGCTTTTTGGCTGTGTTTGTTTACCTGAGGGCAAGCTGATGCGGTTTCCATCCTTCAGCTTGAGGCGGGAACGCTTGAACTTGCCTTTCCTCTTCTTCACGTTAGGTTTGTCTTTGTTGAGCTGGAAAATAAGGATGTTAAGCTCTCTCTCCAGGACGTTGATCTCTCTTTCCGCCAGCTGCTGCTCCCGGCGCTTCAGCAGCTCCTCCTGAGACTTCTGCTGGAGGGCAGCCCGTGTCAGCTCCTCTTCCCTGGAACGGAGCTCCTGCAGGAAGCAAGTATTACGATATAAGACTGTGTGTCATGAGTATTCGGTTTGGTTGCAAGACTGCGATGGACAGCCGACTGGTCCACAGAGATAACTGGCATAGAGTTGTTTAGATACACTAGTTTAGTCAAGCTATAACACTTTATCCGTGAAAAGGAAACCGGCCTTTAATTAAACAATTTGAAGTAGAAGTAGTTAAAACAGTGCTTTTCTCTCCTAAAAGTTTTTCTCATCTCTAGCTTGAATTGTCAAATAACTACATGGCGTGATTAAGAGTTTGAAAGAATCACTACTCAATTTTTCAGAGCTTATCCAGATTTGGGTGTGTGATGAATTGTTGAATTTTAAAATCAAACTATTTATGATCCTCTCTGCATCTATTAACACCTAAAAGTATCAGGCTGAATGGCTCTAAGACACTAGAGAATAAAACCGAGTGTTAGTCGTTTAATGAACCACACCTTCTGTTACAAATTATGTCCACCAGATTACTGCCTCCAGCTTCAGGCGGTGTTACGCGGCTAACTCTGCTCTCATGGCTTAGTCTGTCTTCTATTCCTCTATTTTCCCTTGAACAACTCCCAGCTGAGTCATAATAATCTGCACTGGATGACTTCCATAAAGCAGCTTTACAGTCAAACCTCTTCAGCCACCCACCTAGACGGAGATTAATGGTGGATGTTTACAGGAAATCTGTTGATGGAGTGCCTAAATCCACATATAACCCTGCTACAATTGAGATGGGAAAGTGTTATTTAATGCTTTTTGCCTCTTATTATTAAGTATTTTATTAATTTGAGGTTTGCATAAGCTTCATAAAATCAAATATTTAGCAAAATGGAAGCAGGAGAATTAGAATTATGTAACTTATAGATTCTGTATATTTTATTGAATGCATTTAGATGCTTTGTTTCTATTTGTTTTTGTGCCTTTTAGGTATTTTAATGACTTCAAATGAAGATGAACAAAAATGTTCAGTAGCTTAACATGACAAATTAGCAAAAATGAAACAGTAAAGTTTTCTGTGTCATTCAGTCATCCAGTTTGTGATCCACTTTCTTGCAGTTTCTAAAAACACTAATGAACCCCCCTTCCTTTAAGCCAGTGACTGGAGACTTATACAGGAAGCAGATTAAGGTCTTAACAAGGGGAAGTACGCTGAAGCGCCTCAGCACTAATGGCTTGCTTTGTAAAACTTGCGATTAGTTTGCCCACTTGAAGTAACCAATTAAACCTTAAAGTCTGTTAAAGCTGTCCCAAGTAAGATGACACGGACCAATTCAACATCTCAATGTAAAGCAAAAAGAGAGGTAAACGGTTCAAGTGGAAGGTTAGGAGGGTGTTGATATGTATATGTGATGTGTATTTGGTACTTAAAGCAAGTTCCCACACAGGTCTATCACACAACCACACAGAAGAATCAGCTTAAATCCATGTGCCACTCCCCGAGCGAATTCATATTAATGTGGTTGTTTCTTACCTTCTCTTTGGTCCTAAGCTCATCAAACATCTCCTGGATCTCCACACGCCAGTCATCCTGCATGCTGTGGAAGGAGTCCTGGGGCATGGTGGCCATTACTGCCTCCTCAATAGCAGACAGCTGCTCCAGGATGCAGGAGAAGGAGGGACGCACATGGGGGTCCTGGTCCCAGCATTCTGGACAAACACATTACAAAGTTTAAACAGAGTGGATTAAGCAGGTTTCACCTTCTAATTAGATGAGATTAAGGAAAGCGCTGTAGGAAACCGTTGATGCCTGCCCAAAGCAAACCAATTATACTAACCATTAATTATTGCAATGCTGTTGAGACATAATTACTGTGTGTATGACAAGGTCTAAATCCAAATATGAGCAAACTGTAGACACACTTTAACTGATGCTAAAAATGGCTCCAGGACTAACATCCTCCATCAAAATCTGTTACAAATACTGTTTAAGCATTGAATATTAGATTGTATCCACATTAAACTCACCTTTTAAGACATACTTAGGTCTCTACAATCTGACTTTCTGCAGGTTTTATCCAGTTAAATGTAAGACTTTGAGACCAATTTAAGACCATTGTGAATGTAACTTAAAACCTTTTAAAATTCATACAGTCCACAAAAAGCGTAACTGTACAATATGATATGTACTATAGCTTTAAAATTCATTCATTAACACTACGTGTGGTGTTGTCAAGTTTGATGAAAGTTGATCTGACCTCCAACAGATGAATGTAATATTGACTGAAGTCATTTTAAGATGTACTTTATTGTCATTATACAAAATGTACGATGACATTTAAGTGCGCTGTCAGGATGCGGACTCATAAATAGTAATAGTAATATAGTGATAATAACTATAAAAATATATAATCAAAAACAAAATATGCATCACTCACATATCAACATCCATTCATTTGTTTCCTCGCACATCAACATTCATTCATTTATCAAACAGCAATACGTCCCACACACACATGAGTGCCAATGTATGCAGTGCAATGTATGAAATAGTGCAAATAAAAATGTCTGTGCTTCAGTGGTTGAGTTCATTGTTTAGTGTGGTTATGGCTGTGGGGTAAAAACTGTTCAGGAATCGTGTGGTGGGTGTTTTTATGGATCTGTATTTCTCGCCTGATGGCAAGTGTTCAAAGAGGTGGTGGGCAGGGTGGAAAATTTGAACTAATTACTAGGGATACACTGAAATAATGGCCCAGTAGGTTGGCATTGACTGACGGCAGTACCTGAAATACAAGGCCAACATGAGGTTTGTTGGTTTAAGTTCTAATGACCACACATGCACATTTCTCAGTCTCTGTATTAAGATACAATGTGGATATATGGATATACAGCAGGAAAAACAAAGGTTTCAAAGGGGAAAAAACAGCTTCTATAATCCAAAGTGGATGTATTTAGTGTGACCTCCCTTTGCACTTATCAAGCGGTAGCATGTGGACATATTTTGTGTTCAACAGTCTCTTTCATGTATGCAGAGTAACTTGTATGCATGTATTATACATATTTGAGTGGGTATTTATAAGCACTTGAACATTACGTATAATAAAATTTGGGGAGATAAAATTTTTAGGTGAAAAGTGTCAAATTACTCCTCAGTAACACATGGATTGAAACGGACATCCATTTTTTAAGCGTCACGCAAACGTTGAAAACATGCGCTTCTCAACAGTAACCAATATCAAGTAGGACAAAACCTTTTAGATATCATGTTCAACTATGCTGAATATATAAATTTGGAGTAAAATATTGAAAAGTCTGTGTTTTATTGACATGAGAATGTGGTAACACATGGACAGGCTGCCATAGTAACACATGGACGACTTTTCTTTACTACTGTATGCATCACCCAGAATGTTGACTTCTTTTTTAAAACACGCCACATATAATCACAATAGTATATTTAACATATTTAATACTAACACAGTCTTATTTACAACTTGTGGTGGTCCATACTGATATAGTTAAACTACAAATAAAGAGTCATTTTTCAGTAACAGTTCACAGAGTGTCTTTTTATATGTGACCAGTGTATGAAATCACAAACTTCTTCATTCAGAATTTAAATTTCTCAAATGAATAGACCGTTTTTCGCATGTCTTTTTGTGCATTTAATGCAGCCTAGCAGAAGGTTCAGAACTTTTCCTCTACTGTGTAGGTGGTAGTTTAAAAAGGATAAACGTTCCATAAAATAGATATCTTTATCTAAAAAATTAGCCCACTTGATAAATGCTGTGTGCAAATGTACATTTTCATGTTGATGTTCACTTTTGCTTGATTGGAGCCCTTAGCATGTTTTTAACCCTTTTGTTTCAACAATATGAGATTTACTGTATTAGTTATGTTTTCATCTGAGTTTGTTTGTTTGTCTGTCTGTTAGCAAGATAACTCAAAAAGTTATGGAAGGATTTTGATGAAATTTTCAGGAAATGTTGATAATGGCACAAGGAACAAATTATTACATTTTGATGGTGATCGGGGGGTGGGGGGGCCGATCTGCCTTGGCGGAGGTCTGCACTGTCTGAGTGCTTTTCTAGTTTTCTGATGTTTTATAACACTTTTCACTGAACACATCAGACGTTTTTAACTCTTTCTATTGTTTCTTGTCATGGGGTCAGAGGTCACACTAAATAGTGACTTAACTTTTATGACATATTTATTAGTTCAGTTTTTGTGTCCCTTTTAAAGCTGTGCACATATTCCCTGCCTTTTCTTGTTGTATTGGATGATAAGAGAATGAGAAATATGTATGCTCATTTAAACCCTGTAAAAACAACAAAGCTAACAGTGGCCTCAGACTTCTGCACAGTACTGTATATCTGTGGTTTTATACCGAGGATTTTTTTTTCATAGCTTTGTGCTCCCTTCCTGGATGTCCTCGTTAGCTTACCTTCCATAAGCTTGGCGAAGGGTTCAGGGCAGGTGGAGGGTATTGGTAAAGTCAGCTTATTGACCGCAACGCCGTAAGCAACAGCGAGGCCATCGATCCCACGGTAAGGCACCTCCCCTGTCAACAGCTCCCACAGCAAAACGCCATAGCTACAAGAACATGCACAAATTTGACAATAAACATGACATCAGTAGGACAGGAAGTGAGAAATGTAAAGTGAGTCTAAAAGAGGCAGAATTATCTCAAAGACCGAGGGAAATGTGAATAATAAAAAGTGATCCTGTGTAATATGTTATCTGTGGGCTTTGTGTGGTGTGTTGCATGTCATACCTCCAGACGTCACTGCCTTTGGAGAAGAGGGATGACTTAATGACCTCGGGGGCCATCCAGGAGTACGTGCCTGCAGCAGACATTTTTGTGGTTTTGTGCCACTCCCTTGCTAAGCCAAAATCTGTGATCTTCAAGGTCTTCCTCCCGATGTCATCATTCTCAATCTTTTCAAGTAATAAAACTGTTGAAAAAAGAAAGAGGGAGAGAGAGAGAGATGCTGTAAGTGGATTACTGAGGGAGGTACACAAACCTGACAGCAGACAGAGACAGAAAAGATTTGTTATGAGTCATGAGCAAGCAGGATATGATAGGAATAATAAATAAATGGCAAAAGTGGAAAAACAGGATTGAAGAGTCAAAGATAAAGGTATATACAAAGAACAGGGGAACAGTGACTATCGTGCAGGTGAGGAGATGATAGTCGATATTCAACAAGGCCAACAGCGGTATGCAGGCCATTTATTACTGTAGTAACAGGAGGTTGACAGCGCCACAAAGCACCTGTCCTCAGGTCCTAAAACTGTTTAACACATTAAAGACAGCAGGAACCCTCCAAACCAGCCGGTAACACTACACCGGGCCTGCCACTATGAAGCCACAGCCCACTGACGTGTGAAGTCAAGAGCCTCCGATGATGTGGAGAAAAATAGACCATTTACTTAAAACTTAGATCTTTCACATATTAGTCCTATGTGAGAAATGATGTAACTGCTCACAAATGTCCATATTTGTGCATAAAATAAAGATTAGTAAATAACAAAAAAATATTGATATATTGGTATCAGTTCTGTTCTCTCGGTCAAGACTGGCCTGATGTTGAATTTATAAAGGGATTCAAATATTAGGAAAACAGATGTAAAGTGTGACACAGGTTTGAACAAATACCTCTGAACAGCATTTGATAGTTTAATAAGAAATTTGGAGATTTGCGCTTCTTGTGTCAAACCTGTTACAATTTTTGTGACTGTTTTCTTCACTCATCTAGTGAATCACTATTGTGCCTCTGCAACTCTATAACTGGCCATTATTAAATTAAAAATGTGACCCAAAAACTGGACTGCTAGCAAATACTATATCAGTATTGTATCAAAATTAAAACTGACTTTAAATTCAAAGGAAAAAAAAAACATAATGAAAATGGACAAACCTGGCTTGCAATGAATGAATTTAGTTAGACAAATACATTAAAACCACAACTACAGAGACAAGATAATAGAATATCAAAGAAATGCTCTATACGATCTGAAGATGTTCTTAAACTGAAGTCAAATAAGCAATGATGGAAAAAAGAGTAAACTGAAGACCTGAAGACCTTCTACTGTTTGATCCATAATCTGTAATTATAGACATAATCATTTAAAGTGTTTGGAAACGGTGAAACTCAGGACCAGGTGATAGTGACACTTTCCTTGTTTCCTTTCAAAACCAAGACATTTACACACCACCCTACTAAAAATAATGTATCATCTTTGATTGTAAAGAACCTTTTCTGTGGAAGTGGTGAGTAAACAGACAACACAGACTCTTTGATCCTTTGATCCTCTTGGTGTTATTTTCAACATTTGTTTTTAACCCCTGCCAAGATCTACTCACATTACATCCTGTCCCATTTCATTATCGACATGCAGTGCTGCCTCAAACTGTGTTGAATTTACAAACTGTCAGCTCCGACTCAGACAATAAGATGTGAGCTTAAAAGTAGTTTACCAGAGGCACTTAGATAAAGCATTGGACAATACGGTGAAAACAATGAGCGCTGATAAACCACCGGAGTCCATTGTTGGAACATTACTCTGTGTGTTCATATTCCCAAGGGAAAAAGGACACAATGATAAAGACACATAGTAGAAAGTGTTTCAAAAAACACATTAGGTTATGTGAAAAGTCCACTGGAAAAAGTTGCATGTTTGTTATTTTGTTTGCTATCAGTTAACAACTTTCAACACAAGCTGATGTATGTATGAGCTGAATGAGGTGGCTGTGCTCAACCTTCTGGATTATCACTCACTGACCTTGGACTTACTCCTCCACAAGAATACACAATGGTAACGTGCCAAGACACACATGCAATCCCTGCTACAGTTCTCCAGTGTTGACAAAAAAAGGACTGACTGTACTTGTGTACTTTCTTTAATCAAATTTCTATGGTTTTCCTATCATATGCAAGGTCCCAGTTAAACAGTTTTTAGCCTTAATGTGATCAAATGCAGATCACAGATGTTGTATTTGGGAGTGGTGAAAAGAGGACAGCTGGGGCAAGTTTATCAGATTATTTCAATGAGTCTGATTCATTTTCAGTTGATTTGGTTCAATGACATTACATTTGGATAGTTTCCAGCATACATTACCAGTGTAAGTAAACCTGATCTGTGCTGAAACCCACCAGATGAAGTGTTGAACTGAATATGTGCTATGAAAACCTAAGACAGACATAAAACTAGTGACGGTAAATCCTCCCAAAAATTGAAAATAAAGGCAGCACAAGTGTTTGTCACCAAGATCCACGATGAATTGAAAAACATCTAGATTAATATTAACATGTTAAAATGTATGCATATTTACTATTAGCCAATTGCCTATAAGCATAGTCATTAGTAGCACAGTGTTGTCTTCATTAGTCAACACTATAAACCATATTCTATGTAAGTCTATATAACCTTTAGTCAGTATGGTCCAAGGTAAGAAGGCCAACAATGAACAAAGCTTATCAAAACTGGAATTCATTTACATCAGCTTACAATCAGAAAGGAGTAATAAGGATGTTATTGATGGAAAAACTGTTAATTAATAGCTAGTAGTTGCATGATATGGCTATGCAGAATAAGGCGTAAATAAATCTTCTATGACTAATAAATAATAATAATGACGCTCAAAAGAAGTTGGCTTCACTTTCTATTAATCCAACACTAATATTATGTGTTACTAAATTAACCTACTATGAATCAATTTTGTTTTTCCCTCTACGACAAGTCATTAAATCAGGTCATTATTCAAGATCTACTCACGAGTACGTTCTGTTTTTGGCCTGTGCTGCAACTAGAAAAACTCAGCCTTTTTTTAACCTTCAAAAAAATAAAAGGTAAGCACCAGTCTTTCACCACATCTCCATTAAAAGAAAATGCATGAAAGGGCAACTTGTGCTTCTGATTTTACTGTAAAAATGAAAGGTAACTTCTTTTGAGGCATTTTCTTTGGACTCTCTGAAGATACACTGTAGAGTAAGATATTTCTAAACTACATTCAGTAGTTTTATGCATTAACAGTGTATTAACCCTAGTGCGACTCCTACGGGTCTTCACTAATAAGAGGGCTATTGGTGCCATTACTAGCCTAAGGCACTAAGGGGATCCTCTACCCAGGCTGCAACAATAGGAATTCCATTACAAACAGGTTTCACTAGACCAATGATATACTCCTACTTCCTGTTGTCAAGTTCTCTCTCAGTGATTCCATAGATTCCTCCCAGCAGGCTCTGTAGGTTTATAATGACTTATGGTGGGTTAGTTACACAACCTAGAAGAACAGTGGTTTTGGGATAAACCCGTCTGTGTTGATTGGCCTATAGAATATCATGCCAAATACTTTCTTTGTAGCTCCATGATACTTCAGTGTCAGCCCTCTAGAAATTTCTGATAAAAGACCTACAGTATCTCCTGTCTACATGACTCCATGCTGACGTGATGCTACAAAAACACCTTTAAACACAGCCATTTTGTTTGGCTGCTGAGTTCCATTAGCGATCAAGCTAATGCCATGAAAACACACACACACTCAGTGTTCCACTCAGACTCCCTACCATTACAAAACTCAGGAGCAACACCTGAGCCATTCTGGTCACTCCCTCAAATCAATATTATGTAAAATCATTGGGACTTTTTCATCAAATAAAAGGTTAGCAGTTAACTTTTTGTTTGTCTATCTGCTCTAGTATTGTTTTTTTTTTTGCATACTGATATGAATTATGGCACAGAATTGTGTTAAAATAGGTAAAATTGTCTTGTATAAAGCATTCCAAACTCTTCCACAAATTTAGGGAAACCCCAGCAAACCAGACAGCACCTTTTAGTCCAATGAACATTTTCAGAAGTCTAAGCATAATGTGAATATGGACCTTTTTAAGTGTGTTATCTCCTCCAAACAAAGCATACATGTGACAAAAATATGATGAAAAAGAAATCAATTAGTTCATTGACCATAAAAACATGCTACTAGAATTGGATTTGGGTTTCAGACCCTGATTGTTTTGACGGTTTTTGGGGATGGGTAGATGTGATTTCAGAGTCTAAATGAATGAAACACAATATACATTTGATTAAATATCATTTAATGTTTGTGATGTGTCACTTTTAATGTAATATCTGCCTTCCTTTATCCTTTTTAAGAAAATCACCAAAACTGTCCTCTCTTCCGGTGGCGTAGAATCATGTCATCAATATGTGTGCGCGCGCACACACACATCTATCTATCTATCTATCTATCTATCTATCTATCTATCTATCTATCTATCTGATTCCCTTGTGAAAACAAATTTACTGCTAAAAATATGTAAGTGTTAAATGTTTGTAATTTCCTTACTCTATTCATTTTTAGTAATAACATTGTCATCAGTTATCTAACAACGACAATTCTGTTTCCTCACAGTGACAATACAGTACATTTCAAACTACTTCTTTACAGTCGTGGAAAAAATTTGTCCAAACAAATGTACCTTTAGTTGTATCCGGTATCAAAATGAACAAGAAATTGAAAACATGGGTGGTCTAATAATTTTTTCCATGACTACAGAAGCAATTATCAAAACAAACTGGACAAGACTTAGACTATCATTAACATCCATTCTGAAAAGACAAACCACACACAGCATTAGTGTAAGAACACACAGGATGGTCTGAGGATGCAGTCTGAAGAGGTCTGAAGGCCTGTGTCAGCTAAGGTCTGGGTAAATGAAACTCAAAATACTAATTATGCCACATTAATGGGAGGTCTCAAAACAACTACACTTGCTGTATATCTAAAGACATGTTCATGTAGGGTCTGGACCAGAGCTACGAGGGGGAACTCATTCTGGTGTCTTCCCCTCTGGCCAGGCTTTGTACTAATCCACTCTGAAGTCCATGTCCTATGACCTCCTCTAATTTCTAGGGTGTTCCAGGGAAGACTGGACAAACTCTACATCAAGCTATTGTAGCATGTCCTGTGACATTACCCTACATATTTTTTTTTTAATGAATTACAATTTTTAACAGTAACACTGTACATTTGCCATACATGTTAAACATAATGTAACAGGGGAAGGCATGTGCTGAACAGACTACAGTGCATTCCTGAAGAACAAATTCAACAATTAAAAAAATCAGCTAATTTAAAATGAAAATACACATAAAAATGTATATGTATAAAATGTACAGTCATGGAAAAATTGGTTAGACCACCCTTGTTTTCTTCAGTTTCTTGTTCATTTTAATGCCTGAACAACTGAAGGTACATTTGTTTGGACAAATAATAACAAAAATAGCTCATAAGAGTTTTATTTCAGAGCTGGTATCTATCCATTTTCCATGTTTTATTGATAAATCACGTCAGTTCTTACATCGATATCTGACAAAAATAGTGCTTTTTATTCATTCCATGTTTTCTTTTCTGTCTGTTTTAGCCACATGATACACACAGGAGTTAGTACTTGATGGCATAACCACTGTTTTTGGCGACTTGATGGTCTGATAATTTTTTCTCCGACTGCATATGTAACATGCTCATTATTTAAAATGAAACTATGTATTAAAAAACTTGACATGTATCACAATGTCAGCTTATTTGCAACAGGTCAGGCTTGAAGCTAAGTAGCAACCTGGAACCAAGGCCCTGTGCTATTATAACAGATGTATTTGGAGTATAATCATACTGTATTGAGAACTAAGGATTTATGGAGCCGTTACAACTGAGCTGATACAAGAAAACAGGCTGTGACTGGTTCTCCTGAAATACTTAGTTCCCACAGACAAATGGCAATCTCTGTTTGGATAAGATTTATTTTACATGAGGAGGAGGGGAGACGAACGCCTAATTATTAGTTTTACATCTCATCATTTTAATCCTGCCTGAAAAGGTCGGGTTGGTATCATTTACAAACTACACACTCCCACACTGGCTAAGACTCAGTGTGTTTTTATGTATCATTAAACACAAATAACAACAGCCTATATCAATGTTGCATGTGTAAAGCAAGGTGTAATTTCTTTGGCTCTTAATGATCTCTTTAGTAATCTACGTAGATAATCTTCTATGATACTAGTATATGTTACTTGGCCAGTTCACCTTAGTTTTATTATATTTCCATACAGACAGAACTGCTCATGATTAGTGAAACCTTTATGTTTTGAAAATGGTCAAATACGTTTGACTCATAAAAACACTGCTCCTTACTGAAATGCAACGTTGAAAGGACATTAGAACTCAGCGTATCTTAGAAGTACAGAACTATTGTTTTAGGTGCCACTGCTGCTTTTCCTTCATCTATATTTTCTCATTCTTCTTAAAAAAGTAGACAACAGTACAATGCAACTGGAGATGGTTGTGCCTCCAAGGCAGACCCCACCCTCAGTCCAACCCCCTATTTCATTCCCCTTTCCAACAGTGGATCTTCAGGCACAGCCATCTTTCATGGAGGAACTGTGGGAAGATCAGAAGCAGAGTTGCTACCTTCAAAGCAGGTCCCACGCTTCTTCCCATTGCTTTCTCCCCTCCAGGTCAAATAAAAAAAAAAAAAAAGCTTTTTTTGGACCGTCATGACTTTCTTCTTATCTCATTAAACTAAAAAAACAAAACAAAATTATCCTCATTACAACAGCAGCAAACCTGAACAGATGAAAATCAATAAGAAAAAGAAAGTAACAATAAGCTCCACATCTTTGAACACACACTTTTGTCTGTATTTTTAAATTATTTATGGTTTTTCATTAACATTTTGTAGACGATCCTCTGAAATTATTGCATATCTGAAGCACAGCATTCATTTTTAGTGTTGAAGACAATTATAAGCAAAGAAAAAAAGATGATCTTAACAGACACACACCACCGTGTGATCTTAGCATATTTTGGTATAACTTTGTTTTTATTGGTGTAACTAATATTTATTGTATAACACAAATGCAATAAAAATCTGATTACAGATTCCTAACTTGACATGGCACTATTTTCCTAACTGTGCCAACAGACTAAGCATGAGAGCAAGTGTGCTTCCTGTAGTAAGCAGAAACAAGGCTGCTAAACATTCCCCGACTGGTCTGTCTCTCCCCGTTGAAATGAGAGTGCCCCCAGGCATTCTGGGTGATGGGAAAAGGATCAGGGCTAATGGCTGGCTAAATCCATCTAACATGGTCACGTCTCTCTGGACCACTTGTTCTTTGTCTGTTCTCTTCCTCTCCTGGTTTGTGTGTGTTTAAGCTTGAATTAACCCATAACTAGGCCAATTAAAACATAACAGATGTTAAAGGTGTACAGCAAGTACCTTTCTGGTATATTAGCATCTATCAAAGTGCTACCGAGCTAGGGAAGGGATTGGCTGATTCGGAAGGCAGCTCTTCTCAGCTGTGGGCCCTTTTCCTTTTCACCCTGTTCTACAACAATAGGTGCAGTCAGGGAGAGGTCATAAAAAACACAGTGAAAGCATCTCCACTCCTCCTCTCTCCCCTCTGCCCATTCTCTCGTCAGAGAAAAGACAGGCAGTAACTGTCTGTGTGTCACCAGGGGTAATTGTGGGGAAGCCAGAGCAAAGTTGCCCTGCAACACATAGTCAACCTTTGGAAACACGTCCTCTTAGTTTCAAACTATTTCACAAGCACAACAATACAACAGGACATTATTTCTATCTTCTGTAAGCAATATCACATTAAATGCTTTTCTTTCCTGTGCAAAACATATTTAAACAACAGGCCTTGAAGGGCTTCAATTCTATTGCTTCCCCTAAGACACACTATTTAAAACAAAAACAAACTATTGTTAAAAAACTGAATCCACAGTATGCATATTTTCATAAAAAGGTGCAACAAATTAAAAGTGACCCAGTTAGACAAAAGGTAATAACATATTGAGTGGCCTGGTGTTGTATTAGGACTTGTGTTACATGTGTATCTGGAGAAAAAATGTTCCAACAGCATCCATTATTTCATCTATTTATTATTCATAAATTTGGAAAAACTCCAACAGCAACAAAATCTATGGCTCTGAGGTATTTCCATCAGTAAGGGAAAGTACCATTTTTTAGGACTAAATCCACAAGAATATGCACATTTGTAGATGTCATCTAAAGAAGATGATTGATAATACTTTTGTGCACTTGAGTAGAATTTTGTGTAAGTATAATTTTCAGAGTGTGATGGTTACCAGCCTAAACTCTTCTTCGACCTAATTTCTGTCAAATGATCATTTTACCTAAATCTGTTTTATTGAAAAAGCAAAACAAAACAAATGCATATTTCCAGTTAAAGGGAAAGTTTTTAAAATATAAGTTGTGTCAGATGTCAGCTGATCTGCAGAGGTGCTATGTGTATGTAAATATGAGGAAATGAGGAGGGAGGGAAAAACCGACAGCTAAGGAGATCCAACAATTGCTTCAGATTGATGCGCGATTGCACAGGCACCAAACAAACTCCATTAGTTTCAATAGGGCTCAAGAACACATTCCTGACATACTAACTGCCGCACCAAGACGTGAAACTCTGAAGTTTATGTAGGTTATGCATGTTGGCCTTGGGCCAGGTTTCACTGTGATTTTTTTGTTCTTATCTATTACTCTACCAACAGTGCCACTCCCAGCCTGAAGGACTGATTTAGAATCAGTGTTGCAAGATGGGAAACAACTTATCTGCATGCACAATTTAATGTCACAACCAAATGACATATGGCTACATTTTAGTTAAAAAACAGTAAATCTGTCTATTGTCAAATAAAATTAAAACAAAACTACACATTGTGGAAATTGATAAGTCGCAATTTGCAACACTGTATTTCTTGAACATATTTTAAATACTTTTGAGATGGCCAAATAATTATTTGAGCACACATAAAGCTGAACTGCAGCTACACATACACAGACAAAACTTTAAAGGAATACTAGATAATTCTTCAACATGCAGTGACTAATATTAAAAAATAGATTTATGCTTGTAGTTTGTATTAGCCTTGAAGCAGGCACACAACAAAATCAGGAGTAAGAAGGAAGATAAAGGGGCAAGAGAGGGTAGGTAAGTAAGGAGAAAAATAACTAAGCAAGAAGGAAAACCCCCTCAGTTTCTGCCAATAAAAGAGTACCGCTGCTCTCTGGGAGATTAAATATGAACGGAACAAAACAAAACGAGGGCTTTGAGACCCTCCGAGTTCTAGCCATTCTTCTGGCCACAGTAGCCTAGCAACCGCTGCTTGACCAGTCCATTGTGCAAACGTATGTTAAGCTTTTATCCCTCATTAGCAACATTCCTCCCTGCAGGCTGGGATTTTACAGATTAGGTTGAAAAACACAAAAGAGATTGGACAAATCTCACTGACTTCCAACATATTACTTTACAGGCTAATCATTGATCAAATAGCTGTATGTTTGTCTGTGCGGAGCATGTGTACACTGCAAGTTGATAAATGACAAGCTGAAAAGTTGAGTGGAGGCAAAGATTAGGTGTTTTTCTGCCTGTATACCTGCATGTCCCCATTTACCCTGAGTAGCCAAAAACTGATGCAAACCATGATACAAAAAAATATGTACTTGAAACTTATACCTGGTATAACCCTAACCCTGGAACACTGACAGACAGACACTTTGCCCAGTAACGGTACAATGCTGACAGACTGCAGATTAAAACCAGTAGAGGAAACATATCTATTCTTTATACCCCCTGTGAAGATAATTCTCACTCCTTTTATTCTTGTACACTGGTCAATGCACCCACAGCCAACACAAACAGACAGGCCTACACTAGCAGATGTGACTACTTCTTTATGCTGCCTTACTCTAAGTTTTACAGAGTAAACAACCCAACACACTGCAGGGTGCCGTTTTTGTGTTTGTGTGTAGCAGAAAATCTTTTGTGAACTCACTGCCCCGGTTAAAGGCAAACAGACACAGCTTTTTTCATTCTCTATATTTAGATAAGACTGAATATTGACTACAGATGTTCAGACTTCTGACCCCTGGACTATCAGTTCCAGCAACTGGTAACCGCACAACTGAAAAGTGGTAAAATACAACGTGTTTGCTGTGTTGAGGTTTGCTTCAACTCAATTTCTAGAAGAATGAATAAATAAATAAAAAGTATATCGCTACTGATTTTTTATTTATAGTTGATAAACACTTAAAATTGTAGTTGAATTTTAAGCTCAAATGCATCTGAACAGTGAAAAGCACCCCATTGACACAAAAATGTCTTTGGTTTCAAAGCGTGGCTCTTCACTTAAAGCCTATGCTGTCTCTAGGTCGCAGTGAAGTGGCAGGACAAACACAATGACCTGTTTAGTAGCACTGTGCCTGCTTGGGGGAGTTCGTTTGTGTATGTTCACCAAACATCCGATTAGCTGCAACAGTCGCAACAGCAGTTAAATCCTTTCCCTCCATCTGCACTTTAATTAACATGCATGTTAATCATTAAGACCATCTACTGCATTGTACAACAAATGAAAAGCATCATTTAAAACTTCTGAGAAAGTTATGTCCACCCACAATGAGTGATTGTACATTTATAAATGCTGGACAATTATTAATTGAACTGATCACATTTTTTTCCAGCAGATGTTTGTATAACTGAACATTAATAGATTAATTTTCTTTAAACTCAACATATTATCATCTTTGGGTATAATCTATATTTTCTGTATATTAATAAATGGAATATGCTTTAGTTAAGTTAGTTAAATTGTGTGATGAGACTTGCAAATTAATTTAATCTATTTTATCTTCCCTTTAACATAACATTAATAGATGAACAAACTTAAACCAGAGCAGCTCCCCACATAGCCTCAGGTTGATAAGAGTCTCTGGTCACAAAGACATAGTGTTTGGAGTCATATTACACATACATACACACCTGGGTTGAAGTGGCTAGTCTGTGACTCAGAGTCAGTTTCTTGCAGAGTCCAGTCCATTCATTATTTAGTCTGGGAACTAAGGGCTGAAATCTGCTGACATGTTGTCAGTAAACACTCAATGAAGAAAACCATAGTACAGGTGGTGTCCAACTAAAACTGGATCAACTATATGACAAACAATTACCAAGAAATTCCAAATGTGACATTCAATGAGCAAAAGTTTCTCATTTTATTTCTCATTATGAGAGACACAGACACCTGCACCTAAGGTAAAACCACACAGACACTCCCTCCTGAAAACCCCAAAGGATATGTATTTCTTCCTCAGACCATATATCTATGTTTTTATTTTCAAATTTCTTTTACTCTCGGACCTCTACCATCAGCTCTAAACATATGGCTGGTCAAAGACATTGCCTGATAGCGCAAGCGGAGTTTGTCTGGTCAAGTGTTTGGTAAATCACTGACTTTATTTGTACAACATTTCAGTCCAGGGTGGAGAGGGGGCTGGGAAGGTGTGCCTGTGTGTGTGTTAATAAAGTGAGGGAATGAGGAAAGCGGGGGCAGCCCAGCTGAGCAAACTGACCCTATTTCACATCCTCTTGAGTGTATTCCCCCACTACTTCATACATTCAATCTTTTAAAACCTTCTAAAACTTAAAAGTCCTTTGTACACAAGACTCCTAGTTCCTTTCTGGTGAAAGGGCAATGCCAAATCACTGTTGCTGTACATCATTATATTGTAGTTTTCCAGATGCCACTTTAAAAAATTGTTTCCCTATCATTTTATGGATTTGGTCAAGGTTTCCTGATGTCCTGAGACATTTATACAGCATTAATAGATAAGTGCCAGGTGTTTCTAAATTAAATACATAGTTTATCAGATTTGGAAAGTAAACCAGACCTCACAGTGTAAAAATAAAGAATCACATACTGATGTGCTGCAATAGCAACAGGTGGATCATGTGGTCCCCTTAAAACTGTACTAGGATTAGGGTTGTTGATCATAATTTGAGTTTTCAATGCAAAAAAAACACTTCAGTTTATGCTTACTGTTACTAGACTTCAGGTCCCGGTGGATAATTGGCACCACAGCCTCCTCGTGCAGATAATGCATCCCTCGTGCAATCTGCACGGCCCAGTTGACCAGGATGTGTGGAGGGATGCGCCTTCCGGTCAACACCCGGTTGAGGGTCCCGCCTCGGGCATACTCCATGACCAAACACAGGTTGGGCTCCTCCAAACACACTCCCTCTAATTTAATAATGTTTGGATGCTGCAACATAGAGAAAAGTTTTGCTTCTTGTTTAACACTGCCAGCGGTGGCTGTTATGTCCTCGTCCGGGTCCTGTCGAGCCGCCTTCACAGCCACCTCTTGATCTTTCCATGTGCCCCGGTAAACTTTGCCAAATCCACCCACGCCTATGATCTCCTCTAGTACCAGTTCACTGAAGGGGATCTGGACTGGTGAGCCCGGGACTCGCTCTCGTACCCCAACTGACCCACTCGTAGCAGGCAGACGGTAGATAGCGGGCTGGTACGTGACATAATTTGAAGGGAAAATCCCGACCCGATGGTTGATTTTACCCGTCCACCACCCCTCATCCCCGGAGATTGCAGCGTCCTTGGAGAGAACCTCCACCACGTCCCCACGCCGGAGGCTGAGCTCGTCCTCGCCGCTGGCCTCATAGTCATACGCGGCCGTCCACAGGGACCGAGTGGGGCACAGAGGGGCAGAGTGAGCCCACGCCCGGACTGTGGGAGCATCTGTCCAGGCATGCTCCCCGGTCCCACCGCCGCCCGGCCGCCCTTCACCGTTTGGGAAAGCGGCCTGCGAGACATCCATTGCTCGGTGGCCGTAGCGGCACCATAGGGTGCGGAGCTTTTAAAACAAAATTCAAACTTTAAAATGAGAAAGGATCACTTTTGAAAACTATCATCTTGTCACATCTATGACACTAACAGATGGGAGCAAAGGGGAATTCCCTGCGTAGCCCACAGCAATCTCAAACAGTGTCCAAAGTCCTGTGTGGGAAAGAGCGTCTGCAGCCCAGTATCCACGTCGCCACTCCGGTACAAGTGTCTGAGGGTCAATAACTAGTTAGCTAGCAAAGTTGCTGGCTAAAGTTAGCCCAGACAGTTTTTCGCGAATGTCACCACTTTTACGACAGTCTGTTAACCCATAAATCGCTGGAAATAAGGCCGTCACGTATTAAATCTCAAATATATTCGACTGTGAATGAAATACAATTCCACAACATAGTGTGGTTCTCTTCGAGGCTAATGTGAACAAGCTAAAGCTAGCTCTGTACCGATGGAGCTAGTTACAAAGTTTTCGCAGGTGCCGCAAGAGGTGCACCTGCACCGTCCACTCCGATTAAACGAGACTCAGAGAGGCAGGTTTCGCTCCGAAAGTTATCTCTAACACTCATCTGGTCACCGCTTTCCAAAAAGTTAACTTTATATGCTCCTTCACAAAAGTTTTTCAGATATGTAAACTGCATTCCAGACTTTTGGCTAGCGAGTTAGCTTAGCATAGGTCAGTCCGTTGCCTATTAGAGCAGTTGGAAAAGTTGCTCATCAGCTTTAAGATCGATTATTCCGGCGTTTTTCTTTTCTTCGTGGATCTGTACAAGAACCAAAGAAGATTTAGCATGAAACATAATGATATCCACTCAAACAATGCAATTACAAAAAGCTGAAAAATTCCGTCGGTTTTAATCAAAACAACCCCCCCATCGTAGTTGTCGCCAGACGGAGTCGGACCCAGCAGTGGCAGGACCCAGGATCTGAGGACGCTGCTGCTGCGCTCGCTGCTGGCTGTGGTATCCTCTGATTGGACGATTGCGTGACACGTGACAACCGCAGCAGTTGGGGGGAGGGGGAGGAGCCACTGGAGGAATGTGAGAGGAGAGCGCGCCTTCAGGGAAATTATGGGAATAGTGGACCATATAATCACACACACACACACACACACACACACACACACACACACACACACACACTGAGCAGCGGATCAGGAAACGCAAATATTGTCATCAAAACTGAGGGCATTTTATTTGGCAAATTCCATAATACAATGTCAATACGATGCATTTATGGACTCATGATGCTTATGAGGCTGTAATTATCCACGTTGTCTGCTAAGACGAAGTTGATTGTAACTTATTGCATAATTCCTCCAGCCTGTGAGATGATGATTTCTAATTAGGGCAGGGTAAAATGACTGACTGTTATTTATTAAATTTCCTTTTAATTATTAGATCTATTTGTGCTGCACATTGCGCTATATCTGTGAGTACGCAGAAGTAAATGCACTGTACACTACTATTTGATGTTCACAATGTCCTTAATTTTGCCATATCAAATTAATATGTTCTCCGTATGACCTTTGCAGAACCTGCTGTGTGCACAATATAGGTTAATTAGACTGAACATGCATGTAGCATTGACTGCATTTGTAGGTCTTTGCAGATTCCTCATGCAAACCGTTTGTGCGCAGATGCACATTGAAGGTGAGACACGCATAACAGTAGAGGATGGAGAGGGAGGGAGGAATAGTGGGAAGGAGGGGAGGCGATCTGGGCTGCGCATCTGTAGCCTATAGGCAGCTGAGGAGAGGGAGAGAGGCGAGCAGGACAAGATGAGGACCACGGTAGCAACGGACGTATCGACATTGGGATGGAGGATGGCAGACTGTAGGACAACACCGAGGACGACCGATGAGGCATGAAAGAGAAGGCGAAGGAGACGTGCTGTATCGCCCCAACATGGAGGCGTAGCGTCAGTAGCATGCGTTAAAGGAGATCATTTTATTGTAGCCTAGCAGCAGCAGCATCGGCAGCAGCATCCATCCGTCCAACCTGAGCGGAGAGGAGGAGAGCGGGGGAGAGATGGGCTCCCAGGTTGTGCAGACCCTGCGTCAGGGGGTCTGGGCATCCCTGACGGGCGGTTGGTACCACGATCCGGACCAGAACAAATTCAACAACTCATGTCATCTCTATCTGTGGATTTTTCTCCTGATGTTACCCCTGTCTCTGCATCTGGTGAGTTTAGAATTTGAGCTCAAAACATGACGCTCAAGGCCGCGAAGGGGGTGTGAAAGGGTACATAGTGGTGCGTTTTGTTTTTTTGTTTTTTGTTTTTTTTTCATGCGCCCTTTTATGCTTTCCTGTATAAACATGCGGCGGTCCAGCATCCTTCATTGTCTGGTCATTGAAACAAATACTGATCGAGAGGAAACGGTGCTGTCGCAGTATTTTCCCCGCATGCAGTGACGGAACGCATGGCTGCTCATGGATGTGGCACTGGGAGAACCAGAAGGCGTGCAATTGTGTTTTCCTTTTATTTTCATGTCATTTCTATTGATATAGTCGATATCATCCAACACCACTCCTGTATCTCGCTCCCTTCAGCCCATATGTTTGCATTATAGCTGTAGGCCTATTAATCAGTCTCAAAGGACTGATATTATCACAGTTATTCTTTCAATCCTTCAAGACCTTTGTGTTACTCATCTATATGATATGCTACTTTATAGCTCTATGGTATCTGTGACCATTGCTGTGATGCGGAATAGCGTGTGACACGTGTTTTCAGGTCCCAACTTCATCTGTAAATGAGTGTAGAGGACAGTGATCTCATTGGGGATGCTTGCCAACTTGCCATATTTTATGCATCACTGGTTTATTGTTGCATAAATCTCTAACCCTCAACGTATTAATGCTTATGTCTAAAAACAATGCACCGTTCCACCTCAGATTACATTTTAGTGTTTGTATCTGCTCATATAAGACTGACCCTATAGACAACACCACTGAAGCCACAATGTTGTCACTGACATTGTGTTTTGTTTGCAGTGTGTTTGAAAACACCTACTGCTTCCCCTGCAAAAAGACAAGCTTTCTGGGAGAGATGTAGCCGTGTTTCAAATTTCAAGTTTCTTAGCATTTTTTACCCCAAAGATCACAATACACTGGAATAGACAAGTGACAGCAAAAACTTGGGCCAGGACTTTGGCAAGAGCAACAAAGCACTAAATAGGCCAACTTTATGGATGTCATATAATATACAGAGAATCCAAAATGAATTCATTTCAGGTCAGTGTGAGTCATGATGATAATATGGATCAAGTTCATTAACCTCTTCATTGGCCGGTCATTTCTACTTCAGTAAATATTACTAACATGACAGTCTTTACAGTGACATAAGGTGGTAACTTTCCCTCTAATGCATTGAGGAATTAATTTGATATGTGATAAGATTAGCTTTCACACACAACAGGCAGGAGAAATGGTGGTTTGACAAGTAATGTTGCTTTTTTTGCCATCAGAAACACGCAGCAACAGCAGGAAGCATCAAATCACACAGTCCCTAGTGGCAACCATGGTCTCAGGAGATGAGATGCTGATTCACAAAAGAAGTACAGTTCCTGTTGTTGTTGAGTCACTTTAATAACGCTGCCAACTCCTCTCCTCTCCTCTCCTCTCCTCTCCTCTCCTCTCCTCTCCTCTCCTCTCCTCTCCTCTCCTCTCCTCTCCT